>JAUJPP010000005.1:43438133-43463360 GCA_030562195.1 Nipponacmea schrenckii
TTTCAAGATGGCGATAAAACGGTTAGGAATTTGCATATACGGCATACATACAAAATGAAGATATTGATGGTACTAATTCTGTGGAATAATAAAATTGCAAGTTTGTGCAAAAATTTAATCCGAAAATTCCGATTTCTATGATTTTCTACATTTTTTGGTCATTTTCGGACGTTTCCGGCTAATTTCGGAAAATGTTTTATCGGAATCTTTAACGATAATTTTTTGTCTACACACCTACCAATTTTTGTGAAAAAATAAGACGTAACTTCAAAAAAACACGTGCTTTTTCATAAATCACGCACAATTAATATAGAACTAAGAACAAAATTTTCAAATATTAAAAAGCGCAATTTTGATCAAAATATAAAGTGTTATACACCATTGGAAAGAATAAATTACGCGTAATAAGGACATAAAAGAAATTTTGACGTATGTAAATTAGGTCACGTGACAGAGCTCTTCGAAGTTAAAAAGTGCAATTTTCAAATGGCTTTAAAACCGGAAGTTGACATTGCACAACACAAATGAAGACATCAATGGATAGATCTCGACAAGGGCAACAACTTTTGTGCAGGTCACATGGTCACCAAAGGTCAAGGTCACGATATATGAACGTTGGAAAATTAGGCACTGAGTGAAAAAAAAGAACCGGAAATGAAAAGTAAGCTAAATCGAAATTCAAAATTCGGCTTCCTAAGAATTGTTAGCAATCGATTGAAGATTTCATAGACATCAAAATTACAATTGTCCGATTAACTCCTAAGGCCCAATTTTTCACTTTACAAAAGTAAGTGGTTTAATGATGGCGACTGATCTGTTACTTCCGGTTCAATTTTTGTTAATTATAAAATCATTATGGGTTAATAGTAACTAATTGCAAAAAACAAAATTCAAATATCTTTAGAATTCCGGAAGTGAAAATTCGAAGTTTAGCGACGTATGACGCCGAAACCGGAAGTGATGTCGACATTTTGAAAACAGATTTTTCTTCACAAGAAAAATGTTTATCTAACTGCAAATTTTGATTTCGATCTAATCAAAATTGCGAAAGTTAGAAAAAGTGTTAAATTTTAAAATTCAAAAGTCAGCAACAAAAGTAAAAATTTCAAAATTTTTAAACTACTATTATGTAAATCTAAGTTATAAGTAGTAAATAAAAAAAGTCCGAACCTGATTGGATAAAAAAACGAGCCGTGAGTTAGTAAACAAAAATAAAATTTGTGACGTTCTACGTCATTTCCGGTAGAACAAAAATGCGTCATTTTACATTTAAACAACAACGAGCACTAAATTACGTCACAATATCACGCCAGATTGTGTAAGACATTTGCAGTTATGGCTGGGGAGCGTGACCAGAAAGAGACAAAAAAAAAAAAAAAAATAGTCATTTCGAAAACAAAGCAGTGCGTTCAATGAACGCACTGCAAAAAAAATAAAATAATCCGAACGATTACAATACGTTTTCGCCA
This sequence comes from Nipponacmea schrenckii, assembly GCA_030562195.1. NCBI lineage: Eukaryota > Metazoa > Mollusca > Gastropoda > Lottiidae > Nipponacmea > Nipponacmea schrenckii. The sequence goes on from JAUJPP010000005.1 coordinate 43,439,603, forward strand.
AAGTCGAAATACGTAATAATCCGAACGATTACAATACGTTTTCGCCAAAGTCGAAATACGTAATTATACATGTTTTTCATGAATTATAAAATTTCTGGTGAAAATTAAAACTGAAAGTATAAGAATAATAATGCGTCGTAGTTTAAATAGGGTAAAAGGGATGTAACTCCTTTGACATAACAATAGCAGACGCTTTTATATAAACAAATAGGTCTAAGCCCACGGCCTATCGCCTAATGTAAGTCTATTTAAGAGATGGATGCCGAAATCTACAATTTGTGTGAAATTTGCTTAGATGATTCGCGCCATAGTCAATGCGAAAAACTTGGAAAAAAGGGGGGCATTTTCTGTTAACAATGCTAGTGATGAGCGGGGAGATACCGTGACTGTGATCGCTGGGGATTCTGTTCATAGAAATTGCAGGAAGAATTACACTAACACCCGTGCCATTGATTTACAAAAGAAAAAAATTGACACCCCTGCAGTAGTTAAAAGAAGTTCCTCCCGTGTTTCCCAAAATGATGCAAGTTCAAAGTGCTTGTTTTGTGATCAAATAGTCTATTTTGAATCTGCAAACAGGCATATCGACGGTACATGCGTAGTAACGAACACATTCACTGCACGAATAAAAGAAATTTGTGGCAAACGTTTAGATGATTGGGGTGTTCAGGTCAAAGGTAGAATTGAGTTTCGGGCATCGGATCTGCATTCGACGGACACAGTTTACCATCATTCTTGCTGTGTGAACTTTAGAACCGGCAAATCCATTCCCAAGCAATACATGCCGCCGAATGTTTCCTATTCTGAGAAACATAATTATGAAAAATTGAGGCAGAGATATGGCGATGCCATAAAGATTACTGGATCAGATGGGAAACATGATATAGTAACGATGCAGGAGCAAGAGAAATTCATTCTGCGTGATTTTTATGAAAAATCTCAGTATGGTGCTAGTGAGCAGTCGAGAAAAGAATGGAGTATAGAGTCTGCTGTGCGGTTGATCAAAATTTTGGACATTATGAGTTGTTTTGGACAAAAATGTGATGGAAGTTAGGACATTATGCGTTGATAAAAATGTTTGGACATTATGCGTCGGTTTGGACATTATCAGTTGTAACAAGGCTGTGAATATCCTTCGTCGACAGAAATAAACATTGATTCTGCTATAGAATATTTACCGAAGTCACTGCGCATGTTTTGCGAAAATGTGTTCGTCGGAAAAATTAAGACACAGAAAATTGCATCCATCGGTCAAGCTATAGTACAAGCTGCCAGACCTGTAGCTGTAATTGCGCCGTTGCAGCTTGTCTTAGGAGTCTAGTTTCATCACCTCTTTAAGTCTCGGTTTGCGATTGATACACTCAATGCAATGGGGTTCAGTGTGACGAAGTTCTCCTTTTTGAGAAAAATGTCGCCTATTATCATTCAAATGAAATGCTTACCAAGGAACCCGAGCATGAGTCAAGCGCCAATGGTTCACTATTGCCTGTTGCGGACAATGCAGATCACAATGTGCGCACTTTGGATGGAGTTCCAATCCTGGATTTTCGTGACTGCCATCAGATTGCTAGCGAAACAACATTCTGTGTTCTACGAAGTTTGACCCTGGAACAGGCCGCTTTGAATCTGGACTATCTTTGGAGGTATTCTGTGCGGTTCTCAATGACAACGCCCAACTGGTCCGAATGATGAGTATTTTTCATCAAAAGGCGAGTCATCCTGGTCCGTCCTCTATAATTTTTTTACCAATGATAGACCTCTACCCTGGTGACCTCAGTCGCATCTATTTTACGCTGTCGTTTTTAGACAAGGATTTCCATGTGTGTTCACATTTGATCAGACCTTGTTTTTTAAAGCCTCGGAAATAGTCGAAAGGTCAGAAGAAGGCTTCATGAAACAGATAGTTGTGATGCTGGGATCGTTTCATACTCTTATGAATGTATTAGGCGCTATCGGGTACTTAATGGAAGGGACTGGCATCAAGGAAATTATCTCGACTGTTTATGGAGAAAACGCGGTTGATCAGATTTTGATAGGGAAATCAGTACAGAGAGCATTCAGGGCACATCAAATGCTCGACCGTGCATTGACTTCACATCTTCTAAGTCTAGTAAGCTATGACAACACCGTATCAAATCAATGTATGTTCGATTTTGAATGGAACTATCGCCAAATCGTCGATACAAGGGGCAACATCGGGTAATTAGTGATAGTATCGATCAAATGAATTCATTCATAAAGAAGGTATGTGACAAACTCTCCAGTTCCGGTGATACTTCCAAGCTGTGGGTCGGATACATGGAGATCGTACAGCTTGCCCGCAATCTTGTTTCTGCTGACCGATCCGGAAAATGGAATGATCATCTAGCATCAATCCAGGCTTGCCTTCCACTTTTTGCATCCACTGGTCATTATCTCTACCTCAAGAGCACATACCTATATCTTGTACGATTGTTTTCTCAAAACTGAACGAGCGTGGGTACTCGATAAACGATGTAGTATGAAATATAAAAAATTCGACTTGAGAACAGATAGCAGATACGAACAGACCTATGACAAAGTACCTCCAGGACTAGGAAGTGCTCCATGTATGTCAAGTAGATGGAAATCATGTCCCTTTATATCAGAAACTCATTATGATTTTTAGTAATTTGACGAATAAAAAGGTTGTAACGTTTGTGCATCATTGTTACGTTATTCTACCATTGAAACGTTGTTGTTGGTATACAGTTTGTAGGATGACAGACGGCGTAATAAATCAAGAAAGACAGTCCATGCCCATTATAAGAGACTTCAAGAGAAATATCCCTACGTCTATAAGCAGAAAATGATAATCTTATTTATAGAAAACGAAAAGCAATCTGTACATAAGAGGTATTATGCTTCTTGCCTGTTGGGTGAGTTAATAGTTTTCTAATTTCAGGTCGAAACAGAAGAAAAATATCCAGCAGATCCAGACCCTTTATCCCAAGTTCTCAATTTGATTCACCCTACGCCTACATATCTGGGAATCAATATCACCCTCCTCGGAAACCAAATATTTTTTAAAAAGGCGTTAATGGTGAAAGAGGTATGAAATTGTCAGAGTTTGTTCGTAAGCATTTTCTTATCAGGTTTTCTGGTCAGGTTTTACTGTATATAAAAGATTGACGGAATCAATAAGTCTATGTAATTCAAGACTTAAAGAGATCAATTTGGTAATTTCCGTGGAACTTTTATCATCTCAGATTGTCTTTAGGTTAAGCCTTTATTGATGTGAATTGATATAGCCACGACTGTTTGGTTCCTATAGGTTTCCAATCTCTTCTGAATGATTTCCCTATACAGTGTAACTGTATTAATTGTCTGCATTAGTCGTAAGTACAGGTATAGAAAGGCCATTCAAGTGTTAGATAGAGAAGGAAACAAAGGTCATTCTCTAAGTAAATTTTAGATAGAAAGATCCGGTTTCACACTGAGGAGTAGACTATAGGAATTTCTTAACAATAGGGCTTATACACAATGGGTTATTCAAATAGGAAGTTAGCTATAGCAATTAGGGTTTAACTTATCAATAGGACAGTCTCATTTCAAACCTATAAACGGCTGGCAGACAAAGGAAACTTAGACAAAAGACTAGGGATAAATATAGGTGCTGGGGAAATTCATGCCTTCTTTAGCTAGGGTTTGAAGACGTAGGATCTAGAGTAAAGGGAGATTTAGGGTACATCTTGCCTTCTAGTGCAGAGTAATCGAATGTAAATAAAGTGCTGTATATATTGTATTTCCATTTTGAAATATCACCATAGAAGAGAGCACCCCATAAACAACTTAGTGTGCAGAGAGCATGCAAGAGTATCGACAGCAATGTATCCAGAACCCGTCTGCAACAGCTTGTTTTTCTTTTTGCTTAAAAATGGATTAAATCGATTATCAAGCTTTGTTTTCGTTATTATTTTGTGTCAAATTTTATTTTTTTTTCAAATCGCTGTTTTTTTGACTGATTAATTTCAAATTTATGATGTAAATACACACTAAAACGAGAAAAAAGTCAATAAATTTTTATCACTTCCGGTTTACACTGGAAATCTATTTTAACTTCCAGTTGAACTCCCGTATAATTGATATTCTAGAGCCGATTTGAAGCCAAATTTAGACCGTAACTGAAACTTTGTCCGCTAATTTGAAATGTTATGTTTTTGCAAAACTTAAGTTAATTCGATTTTCGTAATATTTGTTATTCTGGTAACTTCAGACGATAGCTCAAAATATTCTTGACGCCGATTTTTTGTTTTTTTCAACTTCCGGTTGAATTTTTCAACAGTTTGAAGGCTTATTTCTCATGACCTTGAACTTATTAAACAATGGCCTTAAGTAGGTCAAGGGTCATGATCATTAATATTTGACCTCCGAGATCTACCTCCTGTTTTATAGCTGTCTGAAAACAGAAAAATTTGGACTGTTCTTGATCGAGACTTTTTTTATTTAGATAATTTTTTTTTCAGATTCTTATGTCAGGCTGAAAGAAAATGGAAAAATACGAGTCTTGAGGTACACAAGCAGATGTATAAGATTGCCCGAAATGAGACAAAAAGTTGTATCAAACATGCTAAACATATCTTCATAAATTCAGAGATCGAAAAACATTCGAATAACCCAAAAGCTCTATTCACGACTCTCCAAAATTTGTTAGGGAAGGAAAAAGATGTCACTCTGCCAAAAGGAGACGATGCCTCTATTGCACATGATTTAAACTCCTATTTTTGTGAGAAGATCGCAAAAATCCGTCAGAATTTCAGCCAAACAAATGATGAGGCATTCTTTGACGAAACTACAGAGGCCAGATAGACGCATTTCAATGATATATCAGAAAATGATGTCCGCAAGATAATTTTCGAATCAAAGCCTACAACATGTTCCTTGGATGTCATATCTACGAAGTTTCTTCTAACGAGTGGTATTGTCGATGTTCTGTTGCCTATCATCACAAAGATTATCAATCTGAGCTTAAACCACGATATAGTTCCTCTGAAATTTAAAAGGGCTGTGGTTAAGCCTCTAATAAAAAGTCATCTCTGGACCCAGAAAATTTCAAGAATTATCGTCCTGTTTCCAATTTACCCTTCCTGTCTAAAGTTTTGGAGAAATGTGTTAAAATACAACTGATTGAACATCTATCAGTCTTTGGTCTCCTTGATACGTCCCAATCTGCATACAAAGCAGTACACAGCACAGAAACCGCACTAAATTGTGTTCTGGATAATATCAAACGTTCTGTTGATGCTGGGAAACTTCCTTTGTTGGTTCTTCTAGATCTGTCCGCAGCTTTTGATACGATCGATTCTGGTCGCCTAACTTGTAGACTCCAACATGACTATCGCCTACATAATGTGACTCAATTGTGGTTTTCTAGTTATCTCTCAGGGAGATCTCAGTATGTTGAAGTTAATGGCATATCATCTACTGATTCCATACTCACCGGTGGAGTTCCACAGGGGTCAGTTTTAGGACCTATGCTGTTCACACTATACACAAGACCCTTGGGAAAACTTATTTTAGACCACGGTGTCGCCTATCACTGTTTCGCAGACGATACACAGTTAGTCACCGATTGCGAGATGAATCCTGCAAGTCAAGACTACATGTTGGAACAAATGAAAGGCTGTGCGAGGTCAAGACTTGGATGTCAGATAATATGTTGCAGCTAAACAGTGACAAGACTGAAGCAATAGTATTTGGTTCAAATAAACGACTTAAGAAGTGCAACTTTTCCACTCTTCAAGTCGATTCATCCACGATACATTTAAATGATAGTGTGAGAAATCTTGGATCTTACCTTGACAATCATGTTAATTTCCTGAGCAAAACGTGTAGTTTTCACCTTAGAAACATTGGGTCAATAAGGCACCTGCTAACTCCAGAAACAACAGCAACCTTGGCAAGATCCTTAGTTCTGTCTCGGCTAGACTACTGTAATAGTCTCCTGTTTGGGACTTCAAGCGACAACTTGACCAAACTCCAGAGACTCCAAAATAGAGCAGTGCGTATAATATCCACGACCAGACCAACAGAACGCATAACTCCAGTTTTCAAGGCTCTGCATTGGCTAAAAATCCAAGAACGCATTGATTTCAAGATTTCATCCTTAACATACCAATGCATCAATCATACAGCTCCATCCTATCTCAGGGACTTAGTTCATATTAGAGAATCATCACGGTCTCTTCGATCTTCACAACAGTCTTTTCTTAAAGTGCCATTATTTAACATGAAAACTTTTGGGGACCGGTCGTTTTCTTATGCTGCTGCTATTCTGTGGAATTCCTTACCGGACGGCATCAAATGTTCTCCATCATTAAATGTGTTCAAATCAAAGCTCAAAACATTTCTATCACTCGCTATGATTAATCTAATCAACAATGGGACAATCTATGAGCGCTTCGAACATACTCTTTGTGTGGTGTTACAGCGCTTTAGAAATTCTATTATTATTATTATCTATTAATAGTGAATATAGGTCAGAGTGCACGATTAAGAGTCAGTCTATGTTAGATCGGTGTGAGAGAAGGCTGGAATGGGAATCGGGCAGTATATGTGCTGTTTCTCCATATAATTCTTGGAGTGCCTTGCTATTCATTTAAACCGTGTTACTGTATTGTATATGATTAAATAGGAGATTTCATTCCATTCATGTTTATTATTGCGTGGCAAATAAAATTTGTCACGCCTTGTTTTCGTTCGGATTATTTACAGGATATAGATAGATAGGCAGCGCAATTAAAACTACATCATCAAACTTTTTTGATCACTTCCGGTTTGGGCGTGGGGACTTCCGGTTTTTTCGCCTCATGTCGGGCGACCCTGCTTCCGATGTAATTCAAGAATCTAAACAAAAACAGTATATTTAAGCTATACTAAATGATTTTAATCCCCTGAGATGAAGAAAAATTAAATTGAATGTTGCGCATGCGTAGTTTTCAAAAATGGCAAATTTTCTTAAAAATTTAATAAGTCCGCCAATTATTGACCGATTTTTATGATTTTGGTGTCTATCAAAACCTTGATACTTTATCTAAAAAATGTTGGGAACAGAATTTTGATTTTCGAATTTGAATTTTTTTTATGCCCGTTCGAATTTTTCAAAAATGTAAAACTCTATATCTCGTGACCTTGACCTTCAATGACCTTGACATTTGAGATGTAGAATGTCCTTGACCTCAGCTGTCTATAGATGTGCTGATATTGCATGACAAATATTAACTTCCGGTTTTATAGCCCACCGAAATCTGACTATTTTGCAATTTTGGACGGTTATATTACACTTTCGGGCTCTAATGTTCGGATCGATCTGAAATTTACAGGATATAGATAAATACGCAACACAATTAAAAATATATCATCAAAATTTTTTGATCACTTCCGGTTTGGGCGTGGGGACTTCCGGTTTTTTATCTCATTTCAGGCGACCCTACATCCCGTGTAATTCAAGAATGTAAGCAAAAACAGTATATATTAGCTATACAAAATAATTTGTATCCCCCGAGAAGAAAAAAATTCCAATTGCTAGTTGCGCATGCGCCATTTTTCCGAGAATGGCAAATTTTCTTTAAAATTTAATTAGTCCGTCATTTATTATTTATGCCCGTTTGAATTTTTAAAAAATTTGAAATTCTAAATCTTGTTACCTTCACCTTCAATGACCTTGAAATTTTCCATATAGAATGGCCTTGACATCAGCTGTCTATAGATCTAACAATATTGTTACGCTTGTTCCACAATTGGAGGCTGAAAAGTACCGGAATTGAAAGCTAGCAGGTAAGAAGTTTCAAAATGTTCGAAATCCATGGGATAACGCATAGTTGCCACGCTCGGAGCTGTTCACAGTTCTAGTTATAACTTGTTTCTGTGAGGAGTCAGAGGCCACCAATGCTGGCTCGCAAACATAACCACTATGTATTTATTCGCCATCAATATGGCTTTCATAATCAAAATGTACTCTTGTATACAAAAACAAGGGCAATAACTGACATTAATTTTTTTTCGATTGATACTGTTTTTCAAAAGGGTTCACCCTTGGGTTATGATAAACACTCACATCAAGTTTCGTCAAAATCCATCAAGAAACCAGCCCATTATCGTGTTCAAAAGGAATCATAGAACAAAGGCAATAACTCATGGTAAATATAATTCAATTGATTTAATTTTATAAAGAGTTTATTATTTGGTAGTAACAAACACTCATGCTAAGTTTCGTCAAAATCCATCAAGAAACTAGCCAGACTGACAGGCGACTATATACGCACTGATTAAGGGCAAGGTAAACCTTGCAATTTGGCAAAACCATGACACATTCTAAAAAGTTCCCTGTTTATGTGAACAAGCTATAACAAGTATCAATATGTGCTACAAGTCCAAAAATCACTATAAATGATAATAAAAATTTGAAAAAAAAGTTTAGTAAAATGAACTTAGCAAATATATGTCCAAATTTGAGGTTTTCACTAACTCCCATAAAGCAAGAAAGCCTTCTTTAGTTCAGTATTGTTTTAACGATGAATCAAACCTTACATAACCAAACCGCAATAGCCCAATCTTAGAATCTGCAAAAATAAATCCAATTGACCAGGAAAAGCATCCAAAAATATACTAAATTTCTCAGTAAGTCGGCCATTTTTTTTAAGGACTACTTTTTACTCAAGAAGTATGGTGATCTATACCTCTCGGATGAATGCTATCTTTGGATTTCAAAATCTTTAAAATCAACTGATTGTCCTCGTCTTCAAACCCCGTAGGGATCTTTACGTTTTTGAACAGATTCCAATGAGAATAATAGAGTAAATAGGAACTTCTAAAAATGTAACTGTTACACTTCTCCACTCAGCTGGGAAGGAGAAGTAGGTCTATGTATGACAGGGATCAAAACAGTTAACAGGATACAATGAACAAACTGGTACAAGACAAATGCTCGAAAAACAGCAATAATACTGTGCAGAGATAATACGATTTAGATTTTGTTTATTACACTAAGAAGAGAGGCAACATCCGGTTCAAAAATACAGAGTTACTTCCCTTGTTGTCACTTCCTCCTAAACCTCAACGTACACAGTAGGCCTACCACATTGCACAAAAAGGTACCCCCCTTATATCCACATTACACTTTCTCCACTTCATCGGCCATAAGGCTCTACTCCAAAGCTTGACACACCTTCGTTCTACCTTCGGCCACAAATCAAAATGTAATTCTGTACCTTTGAACAAGCCGAAAATTATAAATTTTTGCCTTTGAAGTTTGACAACAACAGTAGTGTCATTCTTTGTTGCCCAGATTACTAGCTCAACATCTTTCTGTGAAAGTATGTATCAATTTTCTTACCGTAGTGGCGCTTATACTCTCGGTGTTCAAGAGTAAATAAAATGTCTGTTCTTGCCAGAATATAGCATGTAAAGAGCGAGAAAATGCGTTCTCAGCATTTTTATATTCTAAGCACCCCTGTGATGTTTGTCCGACATAATCTGACCATAGTTTCAGAGTCTAAGCCTATGCCTGCATTGAGTCTTTGCGTCTCCTCAAATTATAAGTAGACTCATTTCTATTAAACATCACTACAAGGGTGCAAAAATCTACAGCTGTATAGCCTTTTCATATCATTATCATTAAACATGTTATTTTCTTCTTCCGTCCCCTGCGTGAACTGGAATTTCTTACTAGGCCCACTCTCGACTCCGAGTCTATTTGAGAGCTATGTATGACTAGCCTAGTAGTAAAGAGCCTTTGAGTTTTATAGAAGGAGGTGCAAAATGGTTTTACTTTTGAGTCGTGGATTTATATATTAGTATGGGCAGAAAGGCCAAGGCCTTAATTTTTTTCAGGTTGTCTTGGACTAAACCAATTCACAACTGTCCATCCATACAATAATAAAATATTTGTTTGGCACTCAAAAGTTCAACATAATTAAATATTTCCTTCCTAAAACGTTAAAACAAAGCATTCAGATAGATGGTATGAAAAAAAAAATTGTTTTTTCTAACTATTTTGTCACTTATTTTTGGCTAGCAACCGGACCTAGTGGTCACGTGATGTTTTTGTCAGGTAATAGGGTGCTTTTTTCGGACATCATCATTTTTTGGTATAAATAGATAATCAAATTGACAAATATTTTTTTGAATGACTAACAATACAAATTTTGCTCTTAACTTCAATGTACACATTGACAATTGCTAGATTACTGATATTTTTTGTAATGTCACAAATATTAGCTCAGCAAGAGCCCTATCACTTCAGGGATGCACATACGCTGGAAATATAGTTCACGATTTATTTATTTTTAGTCAACTGGTTTTTAATTGTTTCATCTTTACTGTTGACTTTTATTTCTTTTTCTTGGTATTATACATCATATTTTCGAAAACAATAATCGAAATTTTCTTTTCTTGCAATTGCGTATTTGTACATGTGAAACCGACACGAAGGGTGACACGATTTTGAACCGAGTGTGCACGAAATAACATTGATTTTTAATGTTTATTTTCAATTTAAAAAATCAACAGCCATCAGCATCAGAATCTTCTGATACCAAATGAGCAATAACACACATTTTCAGGTAAATAGGTCAATTTAATAACTTGCGCTTGTGTTGTTTCTGCATTTCGGGGCATGTTTGTTTTGTTTGCGAATCCGCCATTTTGATTACAGTGTTATGGATGGCTGATAACTTTGTTCAATTGTGCTTCTATCTCAATGTATTTTGATAAAATAAGCTTCGACTGTTGTGGTTGGATTATGTGGGATTATGTACAAGTAAGTTTGAGAGTGTTCAGTTTTTTCGTTATCGTTATCTATGGGAGTTAGTGATTTGAAATTTTATACTATTTTGACTCAGAAAATTTGGGGTCATCAAGTGCACATTGAAGTTTAAAGGAATTGCTTCCTCAAATTTTGATTTTGATGTTCATCTGCCCATTTGGGAAATTTGTATCCATGGACCCCGTGTCGTGGTTAGAAATAAATTTTGACAAAATTTTCAGCAGATTTCAAAATGGCTGAGGTTTACCTTGCCCTTAATGTGTTGGCGTATAAAAAGGTGACGTTCAAGTCAAATGCTCCTAAGCTCAGCATTATATTATAAAATAAAAGCAAATGACAAATTACCAAAGCGAGAAATGTCAAGTCAAAATAACTAACTCACCAAAATATGTGGAGAACACCAAAAGAAACAAACAACTCTTGTAAGACTATTGAAGTGAAGTGTAATAAGAAAGACCAGTGAGAAGATTTATATTATGCCTGATCATTACTCCTGAAATTCAACTTTAAGTTACCGTATGAAGAAAAAATGTTATAAAAGCAACTCTAATTAAGACATTTACTAATATCAAATAATACAAATAAATACACGCAAACAAAAAGAGCAAGCGATTAATCCATGCTGTTTGAGAAAAAGAGCGTCTCGGTAATTAACGTAACAACAGGAAAAAAGAACATTCCATCCATGCGCAAGTGCGCTGTGGCATTTTCCGTTCTATGAAAAAAATATTCCCAGTGATTAATATTCGTTGAAAATTGATTCAAGAGTATTCATTCTAAATCCTTCGAATGGTTTTTCTTGGTCTTCCGTGAATTTAATTATCTTACATTGTCTGACGATGTGGAGGTCAATTCAAGAGTAGATGCCTTGGACACGTGAAATTTGGGGGATTTATGAGATTTAAGAGAGATTTTGATATGACATCAGGTAAGTCCACCGATGTCCTTGATATTGGCCAAGTTTGAGAGAAATCAAAATTTTATGCTCCTTCTAAGACCCTTTATTTCTTTAATTGCGTGGCAAATAAAATTTGTCACGCTTTGTTTTCGTTCGGATTATTACGTATTTCGACTTTGGCGAAAACGTATTGTAATCGTTCGGATTATTTTATTTTTTTGCAGTGCGTTCTTCGAACGCACTGCTTTGTTTTCGAAATGACTATTTTTTTTTTTTTTTGTCTCTTTCTGGTCACGCTCCCCAGCCATAACTGCAAATGTCTTACACAATCTGGCGTGATATTGTGACGTAATTTAGTGCTCGTTGTTGTTTAAATGTAAAATGACGCATTTTTGTTCTACCGGAAATGACGTAGAACGTCACAAATTTTATTTTTGTTTACTAACTCACGGCTCGTTTTTTTATCCAATCTGGTTCGGACTTTTTTTATTTACTACTTATAACTTAGATTTACATAATAGCAGTTTAAAAATTTTGAAATTTTTACTTTTGTTGCTGACTTTTGAATTTTAAAATTTAACACTTTTTCTAACTTTCGCAATTTTGATTAGATCGAAATCAAAATTTGCAGTTAGATAAACATTTTTCTTGTGAAGAAAAATCTGTTTTCAAAATGTCGACATCACTTCCGGTTTCGGCGTCATACGTCGCTAAACTTCGAATTTTCACTTCCGGAATTCTAAAGATATTTGAATTTTGTTTTTTGCAATTAGTTACTATTAACCCATAATGATTTTATAATTAACAAAAATTGAACCGGAAGTAACAGATCAGTCGCCATCATTAAACCACTTACTTTTGTAAAGTGAAAAATTGGGCCTTAGGGGTTAATCGGACAATTGTAATTTTGATGTCTATGAAATCTTCAATCGATTGCTAACAATTCTTAGGAAGCCGAATTTTGAATTACGATTTAGCTTACTTTTCATTTTCGGTTCTTTTTTTTCACTCAGTGCCTAATTTTCCAACGTTCATATATCTTGACCTTGACCTTTGGTGACCATGTGACCTGCACAAAAGTTGTTGCCCTTGTCGAGATCTATCCATTGATGTCTTCATTTGTGTTGTGCAATGTCAACTTCCGGTTTTACAGCCATTTGAAAATTGCACTTTTTAACTTCGAAGAGCTCTGTCACGTGACCTAATTTACATACGTCAAAATTTCTTTTATGTCCTTATTACGCGTAATTTATTCTTTCCAATGGTGTATAACACTTTATATTTTGATCAAAATTGCGCTTTTTAATATTTGAAAATTTTGTTCTTAGTTCTATATTAATTGTGTGTGATTTATGAAAAAGCACGTGTTTTTTTGAAGTTACGTCTTATTTTTTCACAAAAATTGGTAGATGAGTAGACAAAAAATTATCATTAAAGATTCCGATAAAACATTTTCCGAAATTAGCCGGAAACGTCCGAAAATGACCAAAAAATGTAGAAAATCATAGAAATCGGAATTTTCGGATTAAATTTTTGCACAAACTTGCAATTTTATTATTCCACAGAATTAGTACCATCAATATCTTCATTTTGTATGTATGCCGTATATGCAAATTCCTAACCGTTTGATCGCCATCTTGAAATATGCAAATTATTGGAAAAATACTACTCGTCCGCCATTTTTAATCCTATTTTTTTCAGACTTGTTTTAAAATATAATTTGGATAATTATCTAGGTCCTCTAGTTGCATATTTTTCAATTTCAAATTTGTCTTTGGACCAGGTCCTGCCAAAGTTTTTCAAAACTGACTTCCGTTTGAAAGTTCATAACTTTTGAACTCTACCATATGCATCCTTTTGATCTCAAAACAACATCACCAGAGAGGCACTGGACTGGAATCCCCAAGGGCATAGAAGACAAGGACGACCTTTACATAGCTTGAAAAGAATAAGACTGAAAGAGCTAGGAAGGATTGGCAAGACCTGGAATGAAGCAAAAAGAACAGCTCATAACAGAGTGAGATGGAGAATGTCTGTAGCAGCCCTATTCTCCGCAAGGAACGAAGAGGACTAACTTACTAATATGCATCCTTTATTTTTCTGCACAATCATCTTCATTGGCTAAAGGTTCATATGATACCTTGATTTCTAATTTTAGTAAAGAACATTTTGATTAATAGGGATCCAAAAATTGGTAATTTGCATATTTCTCGTATCTTCAGATGGTTATATCTCATGAACAAGACTCTTGGCAACATTCTAATTGTGATTTTCATCAGCTTTCTAACAATATCTTTATTTTAGCTATAGACCGAAAACTGATGAAAATACGCCTAGTAGAAAATAAACGATTTTAACATTCATATTTTTTTATATTTAGTTCTATTTAACTTAAAAACAAAATTCGAACAGATTTATAATGTGCAAATTCCCAGCTTTCAAGCAATATATAAATCAATATGTATAAATAAAAATTCCGAAAAGTTTTTAGAATAAAATTACACTCTAATTAAACAGATATAAATAAACAGGTCATAAAGTCTGACTGTGTTAATTTCTTATCTTTTGGTCAAGACACAAATTTTGACATTTCCAGTTAAAGTATCACAACCAATCAAAACAAGTCATTAGACTTTGTGGGCGTGGTTAAGCCCAGATATTTTACATCACTGTGTGTATTTTTCTTTCAATCGAAATAGGGTCTCGGAGGATCAGTCAATATGTGTTATTTTGATGGACATGTATATAGAATCTATAACCGATTGCCGAAATTTATATGGAAACTGATTTTTGAATTTTTAATTTGATTTTGATTTAATTACGATTAAAAATTATAAAAACTTCGAAGGTGTATATTGTGACGTTGACCTTTGGCGATCTTTATACCTGTACATGATAGTTCTATCCAATGACATATTAAGCTTTATAGCAAAATGTAAACTTTCGATTTATCGGCATTTAAAAATTGCGAATTTTTCCTATAAAACGGTCAATTCACAAATTTTGACATTTCCAGTTGAAGTTTCCAAAACAAGTCAATGGACTTTGTGGGCGTGGTTAAGCCCAGATATTTTTACATCACAAAGCTTAATGATTGCCAGTCTACAAACAAACTCAAATGTCACGTGTTAAATCATGAATAAATCATCTCTCCCAATAATCGCAAAATCAATCTACATTCTATCCTTAAATGACAGCCAGGAGACCAACAAATTTTAAATAGCTCTAAAGCTGCAGAACTGTTACAAACAGGTCTAGTTATTCTTTCCAATGGTGTATAACACTTGCTATTTGATCAAAATTGCACGTTTTAAATTTGCAAATTTTGTAATTTCTTCTATACTAACTGTGTGTATTTTTCTTTAAATCGAAATAGGGTCTCGGAAGATAATTCAATTTGTGTTATTTTGATGTACATGTATATAGAATCTATTGCCGAAATATATATGGAAACCGATTTTTGAATTGTTATTTTGATTTTGATTTTTTACGATTAAAAATTAATCCAGTTAAAATGATTCAAAGATATTATATATCTTAAATAAAAGGAATGATTGTTCATTTCTCGTTGTGGACGATGTATGATATGGAATATTTGGAAGGAAATGACAACCTTTAGAATTTTAAATGATATTCTCTTAAGCAAAAATAATGTACAGTTGAGAGGACTAGTGGTATAAGGGACGGAACTCTATAAAATACTCTCTTAAAGATGTAAAGCCGCGCTGTTAATTTGATGGCTCTATGTTATACCATGGCAACTTGCCACAAATTGCAGGATCTAATGTTCCTACTACACCTAAATTAAGATTGATAAATAAATAAATAAACAAATTAAAAGTATCAACGATCTGGAAAGTTAATTTAATCCGAGATCAATTTGTAATCTCAAATAAGGTGTTATGTCCCTTAGACCACAAATTTGTTTTTTCGACGTTTTGTTTTACACACTAATTAAATAGATATAAATGTTACAAGAAGAGTTAAGAAGGGCAAAAAGTCAAATTGTGTTAATTTCTTATCGTTTGGTCAAGACAAATTTTGACATTTCCAGTTTAAGAATCGCACCCAATCAAAACAAGTCATTATACTGAGTAGGCGTGGTTACGTTCTATTTTAAATGACAGCCAGGAGATATAACAAATTCTAAATATCTCGGAAGCTGCACAATTGTTACAAACAGCTCTAGTTATTATTATGGAATTGGATATTATAAATGCAAAGTTTCACCCATGCAATAGAAGGGGCGCGCACTGCCTTGGTACCATCTAACGGTTCTAGTTTTTTTACGTATTTCGACTTTGGCGAAAACGTATTGTAATCGTTCGGATTATTGCAGTGCGTTCATCGAACGCACTGCTTTGTTTTCGAAATGACTATTTTTTTTTTTTTTTTTTTTTTTTTCGAATTTTACCCTCGCTTTTTCTCTAAGAAAGCAACTTGCTACAAACTACCTGTTGCTGTCTGCTATTCAAACTCCGAGACTACCATTTTTTAAATGCAAAATGACGTCATTGAGGTCAACCGGAAACGAGCTGTGGGCAATAGCGCTAGTTTGGGTTTTTGCTGTTTATTTCCTTTAGTTTTCAACTGATTTTGACAGAACTTCTTTTGTTAGCTTCTTTAAACTGCTACCTACTTAACTGCAGTTTTAAACTGCTAATTTCATTACTTTTGTAGCTGACTTTTTTATTTTTAATTTTTGCGTTTTTTTCAACTTCTACAGTTTTATTCTCATCCACCTGAAAACTTACAGGTAGATAGACATTGTTAATGCGATCTAAAATAATTTTTTAAATTTTCGACATCACTTCCGGTTTTGAAGTTATTCTCTTGTAAATGTTAAAAACCTAACTTCCGGAATTCTTAAGATATTTCAAAAATTCGTTTTGCAACATGCTACAAATAGTCATACAAAAAAACGAAGACGAAAAAATCCGGACCGGAAGCAAAAGATAAGACGCCATATTGAAATGTTAAACTTTTGTAAAATTAAAAATGGGGCCTCAGGTGATAAAGCGATTTTCATTATTTTTTCATATCTTATGACTAAAGTCGATTGCGCAATTATATTTGGGAGCCGATTTTTGAATTTTGATTTTGATGTTCTTTTATTTCCATTTTAATTTTTTTGGTAATGACCAAAATTTCAAAGGCCAATATTTCGTGACTTTGACCTTTGGTAACCTTGTGACCTGAACGAGAGTTATTGCCCTTGATGATATCTATTCATTGATATAGTCATATGTGTTGTCCGATGTGTACTTCCGGTTTTATAACCGATTGAAATTTGTGATTTTTATTTTTAAAGAGCTCTGTCACGTGAACTAATTTATGAATAACAAAAATTCATATTGAATCTTATTACATTTTATCTGCTCTTTGTAATGATATATAAAACCACATATTTCAACAAAAAATGCGCTTTTTAGTATTTGAGAATTGTGTATTTCTTCTCTACTAACTGTGCGTAATTTTCTTTAAATCGAAATGGGGCCTCTGGAGATAATCCGATTCGTGTAATTTTGATGTCTATAGAATGTAATATCGATATCTGAATCATTTTTGGGAAACGGATTTTTGAATTTTGATTTTGATTTTGATATTTACCTGATAGTAATATATAAAAACTTCGAAAGGTCGTATATTGTAACCTTGAAATTTGGTGACCTTGTGAGCTGCACAAATGTGATAGCTCTCGAAAAGATCTATCCATTGATATATTATATTTTGATGTACGATGTATAGTTTCAGTTTTATCACCATTTGAAAATTGTGAATTTCATTGTTAAAAACTGTTTGTTGAATTATGCGTTTGGGCGATCTACATGACACGAGTTTCAGCGAACCAATTATGCTTTGAAAAAAAAACGACTTATACTTTGTAAAATAATGTTAGTGTTCTATAGATACTTTGTGGGGTAGTTTTAAAGCGTATATCAAAACTGCTACGCACTGCGTCAGAACCTCGCGAAGCCTGGGGATCTAGTTTTTTTGCAGTGCGTTCATCGAACGCACTGCTTTGTTTTCGAAATGTTTTTTTTTTTTTTTTTTTTTTTTTCGAATTCTTCCCAGAGCGCCCAGCCAAAACTACATATGCTATGAATTCACTCTTTCCATTTTCTTGTCGTACTCGTGAAAGTAATGTTAATGAATGTTATTTGATGCATTTTTTTTTAACAGGAAATGACGTAGCGCATTCCAAAGTTTTTCTTTCTTTTTCAATTTGCGGCTTTATTTTTGATCCAATGTTGATCGTTCTTTTTTAGATAACTACATTGAACTTAGTTCTAAAAGATAGCAATTTGAGAATTAAACATTTCCCAACTTTGTCGCTGACTTTTTGAATTTTGAATTTTTAGCATTTTTTTACTTCTACAGTTTTCTTTCGATCGACTTGAAAACTTACAGATATAAAGACATTTTGATTGCAAACCCAAAAATTTAATTTTCAAAATTTCGATATCACTTCCGGTTTTGAAGTTATTTGCTTTTAAAGTTGAATTTTGCACTTCCGAAATATAGAAGATATTTAAAAAATTTATTTTGCAATTAGCTACAATTGTCTATTAAATGATGCTAAATTAAAAAAATCCGAACCGGAAGTAACGGATCAGCCGCCATGTTGATATGACTAACTTTTGTAAAACTCAAAATGGGGCCTCGGGGTTAAATCTAATTTCCATAATTTTAAATCTTCTAAAAACATTCAACGATTGCGCAAAAAAGTATGGGAAGGGATTTTTGAATTTCGCTTTTGCTTTTCTTTTATTTCCGGTTGAAATTTTCCAGTAATTGTCAAAAATTTAAAAGGTCATATTTCGCGATCTTGACCTTCGGTGACCTTTTGACCTGAACAAAAGTTATTGCCCTTGATTATATCTACCCAATGGTATGTTCACTTTTGTTGTCCGATGTTTACTTCCGGTTTTGCAGCCTATTGAAAATCACGAATTTTAACTTTAAAGAGCTCTATCACGTGATCTAATTTACATAGGACAGAATTTCTTACATATTCCTTTTACGCTTAATTCATTTTCCCCATTAATATATCAAACTTGGTATTTTAGTCAAAATTGCGCGTTTAAAAATTTCAAAATTTTGTAATTTTTTCTATACTAACTGTGCGTGTTTTTCTTTAAATCGAAATAGGGTCTCGGAGGATAATTCGATTTGTGTTATTTTGATGTATATAGAATCTATAACCGATTGCCGAAATATATATGGAAACCGATTTTTGAATTTTGATTTTGATTTTGATTTTTTAACGATTAAAATTTTTAAAAACTTTGAAGGGTCGTATATTGTGACGTTGACCTTTGACGAATTTTTGACCTGTACAAATAGTTCTATCCAATGATATATAAAGCTTTATTGTAAGATGTATACTTTTATCGCCATTTGAAAATTGCGAATTTTCCCTATAAAACAATCTGTTTAATGTGCTGCATTTGGGCGACCTACAAGATATAAGTTTCAGCGATCTGAAATTATTTTTTAGTTTAATCGTTCTACATCCAGTTAAAATGATTCAAAGTTGTTATATATGTTTTTCCTGTTGTGGGTGATGTAGATATTGAATATTTGGAACGAAATTACAACCTTTAGAATTTTAAATTTTATCTCTTATAATTATGCAACAATAATATACAGTTGACTGGAATAATGGTCTAAGGGACGAAACTCTATTCAATATAAATTTTAGGCCGCGCTATTTATGTGGTGTCTCAATGTTATACCCTGGCGACTTAAGACAACTTGAACCATTAGTGACCTTTCGATTTGTATATAGCTTCGACATTGTCTATCCAATGCTATATATATATTTTTTGTACGATATCTACTTTTGGTTTCATCGCCATCTGAAAATTGCGAATTTAATATATAAAACAATCTACATTGCATTGGGTATTATTCTCTACGTTTGGGCGATTTACAAATATGAGTTTCGGCGATCCGGATATCTTTTTTAGATTAAACGACCCTCTATCCATTTTTTATTATGATTTTAACTTATTATCTATCTTAATTGATGATGAGGGCTAAGGATGGGAAGGGGAAAGGGGGAAAAGGGGGGTATGGGAGCGTTTGTTATGAAATCAAAATCCATTTCTGATGCACCTTTTTTTTATTTTAATAAACCCTTTTTGTCTTTTGCTTAACGAACGAATCCCTGGATGGAACGCACTGCTTCAGTGCCGTTAGGCGTACGGCTCTAGTTTTTTTTTTTTTTTCGAATTTCACATTCGATTTTTCTCTTAGAAGGCAACATGCTACAAACTACCTGTTGCTGTCTGCCATTCAAACTGCGGGACTACTATTTTTTAAATGTAAAATGACGTCATTCAGAGTGACCGGAAACGAGCTGTGGGCAATGGCTTCGTTTTGGTTTTTGCTATTTATTACCTCTATTTTTTAACTTATTTTGACAGAACTAATTTTGCTAGCTTCTTTTAACTGCTAGCTACATAACTGCATTTTTAAACTGCTAATTTCATTACTTTTGTAGCTGACTTTTTTTATTTCAATTTTTGCGTTTTTTTCAACTTCGACAATTTTATTTTCATCCACCCGAAAACTTACAGGTAGATAGACATTGTTAATGCGCTCAAAAATAATTTTATATATTTTCGACATCACTTCCGGTTTTGAAGTTATTCGCTTGTAAATTTTAAAAACCTAACTTCCGGAATTCTTAAGATATTTCAAAAATTCGTTTTGCAACATGCTACAAATAGTCATACAAAAAAAAAGAAGATGAAAAAATCCGCACCGGAAGCAAAAGATTGGCCGCCATATTGAAATGTTCAACTTTTGTAAAATTCAAAAAGGGGCCTCAGGGGATAAAGAAATTTCCGCTAGTTTTTCATATCTTATGACTAGAGTCGATTGCGCAATAATATTTGGGGGCCGATTTTTGAATTTTGATTTTGATTTTCTTTTTTTTCCATTTTAATTTTTTTGGTAATGACCAAAACTTCAAAGGCCCGTATTTCGTGACCTTGACCTTTGGTGACCTTGTGACCTGTACACGAGTTATTGCCCTTGATGATATCTATTCAATGATATATTCATATGTGTTGTCCGATGTCTACTTCCGGTTTTATAACCGATTGAAATTTGTGATTTTTATTCTTAAAGAGCTCTGTCACGTGAACTAATTTATAAATAACAAAAATTCATATTGAATCTTATTACAGTTTATCTGCCCTTTGTAACGATATATAAATCCACAGATTTCCACCAAAAAAGCGCTTTTTAGGATTTGAGAATTTTGTGTTTCTTCTCTACTAACTGTGCGTAATTTTCTTTAAATCGAAATGGGGCCTCTGGAGATACTCCGATTCGTGTAATTTTGATGTCTATAGAATGTAATATCGATTTCTGAATCATATTTGGAAACCGATTTTTGAAATTTGATTTTGATTTTGATATTTACCTGATAGTAATATATAAAAACTTCGAATGGTCGTATATTGTAACCTTAAAATTTGGTGACCTTGTGAGCTGCACAAATGTGATAGCTCTCGAAAAGATCTATCCATTGATATATTATATTTTTATGTACGATGTATACTTTCCGTTTTATCACCATTTGAAAATTGCGAATTCCATTGTTAAAAACTGTTTGTTGAATTATGCGTTTGGGCGATCTACATGACACGAGTTTCAGCGAACCAATTATGCTTTGAAAAAAAACCCACTTATACTCTGTAAAATAATGTTAGTGTTCAACCGATACTTTGTTGGGTAGTTTTAAAGCGTATATCAAAACTGCTACGCACTGCGTCAGAACCTCGCGAAGCCTGGGGATCTAGTTTTTTTTTTTTTTTTTGAATTTTACCCTCGATTGTTTTCGTAGAAGGCAACTTGCCACAAACTACCTGTTGCTATTGCCTATTCAAACTGCGTGACTTGTATTTTATAAATGTAAAATGACGTCATTAAGAGCAACCGGAAACGAGCTGTGGGCAATGGCGGCTTTTTGATTATTGCTGTTTATTACCTCTATTTATCATCTGATTTTGACAGAACTTCTTTTGCTAGCTTCTTTTAACTGCTAGCTACATAACTGCAGTTTCAAACTGCTAATTTCATTACTTTTGTAGCTGACTTTTTTTATTTCAATTTTTGCGTTTTTTTTCAACTTCTACAATTTTATTCCGATGCATCCGAAAACTTACAGGTATATAGACACTATAAATGCAATTAAAATCTATTTTTTAAATTTTCGAAATCACTTCCGGTTTTGAAGTTATTCGCTTGTAAAATTTAAAAATCAATTTCCGGAATTTTCAAGATATTTCAAAAATTCTTTTTGCAATATGAGAGAAATAGTCATACAAAAAAACGAAGATGAAAAAATCCGAACCGGAAGCAAAAGATAAGCCGCCATATTGAAATGTCAAACTTTTGTAAATTTTAAAATTCAAATTCAGGGGGTAAAGCGATTTTCGTTATTTTTACGTATCTAATGACTTAAGTCGATTGCGCAACTTTATTTGGGAGCCGATTTTTGAATTTGGATTTGGATTTTCTTTTATTTCCATTTTAATATTTTTGATAATGTCAAAAACTTTAAAGGCCCATATTTTGTGACCTTGACCTTTGGTGACCGTGTGACCTGAACATGATTTATTCTCCTTGATGATATCTATCCACTGATATGTTCATTTGTGTTGTCCGATGATAACTTCCGGTTTTATAGCCGATTGAAATTTGCAATTTTTATTTTTAACGTCTCGTGAACTAATTTATAAATAACAAATATTTAAATTGAATCTTATTAGGGTTAATCTGCTCTTTGTAATGATATATTAAACCAAATATTTCCACCAAAAATGCGCTTTTTAATATTTGGAAATTTTATATTTTCTTCTCTACTAACTGTGCGTAATTTTCTTTAAATCGAAAATTTGGGGCCCCTGGAAATGCTACGATTCGTGTAATTTTAATGTCTATAGAATGTTATATCGATTCCTGAATTATATTTGGAAACTGATTTTTGAATTTTGATTTTGATTTTGATATTTTTACCGAAAGTAATATATAAACACCTCGAATGGTCGTATATTGTAACCTTGACCTTTGGTGACCTTGTAAGCTGCACAAATGTGATAGCTCTCGAAAAGATCTATCCATTGATATATTATATTTTGATGTACGATGTATACTTTCCGTTTTATCACCATTTGAAAATTGCAAATTTCATCGTTAAAAACTGTTTGTTGAATTATGCGTTTGGGCGATCTACATGACACTAGTTTCAGCGAATCAATTATGCTTTAAAATAAAACGACTTATACTCTGTAAAATAATGTTAGTGTTCTACAGATACTTTGTGGGGTAGTTTTAAAGCGTATATCAAAACTGCTACGCACTGCGTCAGAACCTCGCGAAGCCTGGGGATCTAGTTACGTATTTCGACTTTGGCGAAAACGTATTGTAATCGTTCGGATTATTTTATTTTTTTTTTTTACGTATTTCGACTTTGGCGAAAACGTATTGTAATCGTTCGGATTATTTTATTTTTTTTTTTTTTTTTTTTTTTTTAATTCTTGGATGAGTTTGCAGACAAACTGGTAAAAGGTGCAGAAATTCTAAATCTACAGTTGATCTTAGAATGATTTCTATTATCAAATAAAACAAAAACGGAAGTTCTATCTCTGACAGGAAGTGAGAACCGGAAGTTCAGGTTTTTTTGCTTTAGCAAGTTTATTTTCAGTTCGATTTTGACCGGATTTTCAGATTTGAAAACTTCAATGTATTTGTCAACTAACAATTATAGGTTTTATGCAATTAGGTTAAATATTTTACCCACGATTTGCAATTCAATATTCAAGGGTCATCGGCAAAAATTTCAGACCGTGATTTCTCCTTTAATATAAATGGTAAAATTTTGAAACTTTACCAGTTGATAGGCGATATGTTTATAATTTTTGAAAAAATGTGAAAAAAAAAATTCTACTTCCGGTTTAGCCTCAAATGACGTAATTACGTAACTTCCTGTCTATAACTGCTAGGTGAAAAGTGAAAACTGTTTTATAAATAACTTGTCAATAGTAATTGATTTGACC
>JAUJPP010000005.1:43463860-43483143 GCA_030562195.1 Nipponacmea schrenckii
TTGTTTTTTGAATATTGAGAAAAAAGCACACGAATTTGACTTACAATGCATCAATAATCTTTTATTGCGTGGCAAATAAAATTTGTCACGCTTTGTTTTCGAAATGTTTTTTTTTTTTTTTTTTTTTTCGAATTCTGCTCAGAGCGCCCAGCCAAAACTACATGTGCCACGTACAAACTGTTAACATTTCTCCCGCAAATGTCGCGAAACTAAATTATATGAATATATTTTCACGTCATTTTGTCCAACCGGAAATGACGTACGACGCTATTTCAAACTTTAGGTTTTTTCTCATTAGCGAAGCTAGTTTTTAATCAATGTAGATTGCGTTTTTTTTGTTTATTACTTTTAATCTTTGTTAAAAAGCTAGCACTTTCAAACTTTCAAAATTTTGAACTTTGTCGCTGACTTTTTATTTCGATCGATCTGAAAGTTTTCAGATATATATACATTTTGATTGCGAACTATAATAAATTTTCAAAATTTTGATATAACTTCCGGTTTTAATGTTATTTGCTCTTAAAGTTGAAATTTGCACTTCCGGAATATTGAAAATATTTGAAAAATGTCTTTTGCAATAAGCTAGAATTGTTCATTTAATGATGTTTAATTTGAAAAATCTGAACTTTTGTAAAACTAAAAATTCAGTCGCAGGTTTAAATTAAATTTGCATAATTTTCGGGTTTCTGCAAACATCAATCGATTGCGCAAAAAAGTATCATTTCCGGTTGAAATTTTTCAGTAATAGTCAAAACTTTTAAAGGTCATATTTCGCCATATTGACCTCTGGTGACCTTGTGACCTGAACAAAAGTTATTGCCCTTGATTAAATCTGCCCAATGGTATCTTCATTTTTGTTGTCCGATGTTCACTTCCGGTTTTGCAGCCAATTGAAAATCACAAATTTTAACTTTAAAGAGCTCTATCACGTGACCTAATTTACATAGGACAGAATTTCTTACATATTCCTTTTACGCTTAATGTCATCTCCCCATTAATATATCAAACTTGGTATTTTAGTCAAAATTGCGCGTTTAAAAATTTCAAAATTTTTTAATTTCAACTATACTAACTGTGCGTGTTTTTCTTTAAATCGAAATAGGGTCTCGGGGGATAATTCGATTTGTGTTATTTTGATGTATATAGAATCTATAACCGATTGCCGAAATATATATGGAAACCGATTTTTGAATTTTGATTTTGATTTTGATTTTTTTAACGATTAAAATTTTTAAAAACTTTGAAGGGTCGTATATTGTGACGTTGACCTTTGACGAATATTTGACCTGTACAAATAGTTCTATCCAATGATATATAAAGCTTTATTGTAAGATGTATACTTCCGCTTTTATCGCCATTTGAAAGTTGCGAATTATCCCTATAAAACAATCTGTTTAATGTGTTGCATTTGGGCGACCTACAAGATATTAGTTTCAGCGATCTGAAATTATTTTTTAGTTTAATCGTTCTACATCCAGTTAAAATGATTCAAAGTTGTTATATATGTTTTTCCTGTTGTGGGTGATGTAAATATTGAATATTTGGAACGAAATTACAACCTTTAGAATTTTAAATTTTATCTCTTATAATTATGCAACAATAATATACAGTTGACTGGAATAATGGTCTAAGGGACGAAACTCTATTCAATATAAATTTTAAAATGATAGGCCGCGCTATTTATGTGGTGTCTCAATGTTATACCCTGGCTACTTAAGACAACTTGAACCATTAGTGACCTTTCGATTTGTATATAGCTTCGACATTGTCTATCCAATGCTATATATACATTTCATGGGCGATTTACAAATATGAGTTTCGGCGATCCGGATATCTTTTTTAGATTAAACGACCCTCTATCCATTTTTTATTATGATTTTAACTTATTATCTCTCTTAATTGATGATGAGGGCTAAGGAGGGGAAAGGGGGAAAAGGGGGTATGGGAGCGTTTGTTATGAAATCAAAATCCCTTTCTGATGCACATTTTTTTTTTATTTTAATAAACCCTTTTTGTCTTTTGCTTAACGAACGAATCCCTGGATGGAACGCACTGCTTCAGTGCCGTTAGGCGTACGGCTCTAGTTTTTTTTTTTTTGAGTGGCAAATTAGAAATTTGCCACTCTTTGTTTTCATTAGACTTTTTTTTCGGGAAGCTCCATAGCCCAACTCGAAAATGGTATAGACATTTGGTTTGAAAAACACGATAAGATACGTACTGGAATAGAAAATGAATATATATAACTAAAATTTTTACGCATCAGTAGTTAGTTATTGCATAATAATAATTGAATAATTGCATAACTTTGTTGCTAATTATCCGATCGCTTTGAAAATTACAGAATATAGAGAAGTCGCCTATAGAAATAAAACCGCATCATAAAATTTGTTTTACCACTTCCGGTTCTTGCGTGAGAACTTCCGGTATTTTAGAACCGCGTTGGGTCACCCAGCTTCCGGTGTATGTAAGAAATCAGTACAAAAGCTATACATATATACTATCAGGCATAATTAGAACCCTTTTAGAATGAAAAATCCAAACCGGAAGTGATACTTTATGTGTCATCACAGAACGGTAACATTCAGCAAATTAATAAGTTCCCTAATTTTTATCCGATTTGTCCGATTTTGGTGTTTTTCGAAACCTTGTTACTTAATCTAAAACTTGTTGGGAACAGAATTTTGATTTTCAAATTTAAATATTTTTAATGCCCGATTGAATTTAATTTTTTTGAAAATTCAAAAGGCCAAATACAATGACCTTGACCTTCTATGACCCTGAATTTTTTCAAGTAGGATGTTCTTGACCCACACATATGCCTATTATGATCGACAACAATTATATCAAATGACCTTGACCTTCAATGACCCTGAATTTTTACAAGTAGAATGTTCTTGACCTTTGCTATCCACACATAGGCCTATAATGGTCAACAACAATTTTTTTGTACCCGTTTTAGTTTTTAAAAAAATTCAAAAGGCTATATCAAGTGACCTTGACCTTCAATTACCTTAATAATTTTCAAGTCAAATAATGTACTTGACCTAAGCTGTCCATACATATGCTTATAATGGTTGTTAAAAAGTTTGTTTTGAGTGTTTAAAAAAGGCTGTGACCTTGTATCAAGTGGCCCCATAGGGGTTGTTTGCCACTCTCAGTACTGTTCACAGTTCTAGTTTTTTTTTGAGTGGCAAATTAGAAATTTGAAATTTGCCACTCTTTGTTTTCATTAGACTTTTTTTTTTTCGGGAAGCTCCCTAGCCCAACTCGAAAATGGTATAGACATTTGGTTTGAAAAATACGATAAGATACGTACTGGAATAGAAAATGAATATATAAAACTAAAATTTTTATGCATCAGTAGTTAGTAATTGCATAATAATAATTGAATAATTGCATAACTTTGTTGCTAATTATCCGATCGCTTTGAAAATTACAGAATATAGAGAAGTCGTCTGTAGAAATAAAACCGCATCATAAAATTTTTTTTACCACTTCCGGTTCTTGCGTGAGAACTTCCGGTTTTTTAGAACCGCGTTGGGTCACCCAGCTTCCGGTGTATGTAAGAAATCAGTACAAAAGCTATACATATATACTATCAGGCATAATTAAAACCCTTTTAGAATAAAAAATCCAAACCGGAAGTGATACTTTATGTGTCATCACAGAACGGTAACATTCAGCAAAATTTTAATAAGTCCGCTAATTTTTATCCGATTTGTCCGATTTTGGTGTTTTTCGAAACCTTGTTACTTTATCTAAAACTTGTTGGGAACAGAATTTTGATTTTCAAATTTAAATTTTTTTTAATGCCCGAGTGAATTATTTTAAAAATTCAAAAGCCCAAATACAATGACCTTGACCTTCAATGACCCTGAATGTTTTCAAGTAGGATGTTGTTGACCTAAGCTATCCACACATATGCCTTTTTATGATCGACAACAATTATATCAAATGACCTTGACCTTCAATGACCCTGAATTTTTACAAGTAGAATGTTCTTGACCTTTGCTATCCACACATAGGCCTATAATGGTCAACAACAATTTTTTTTTAGTTTTTAAAAAAATTCAAAAGGCTATATCAAGTGACCTTGACCTTCAATTACCTTAATAATTTCAAGTCAAATAATGTACTTGACCTAAGCTGTCCATACATATGCTTATAATGGTTGTTATAAAGTTTGTTTTGAGTGTTTAAAAAAGGCTGTGACCTTGTATCAAGTGGCCCCATAGGGGTTGTTTGCCACTCTCAGTACTGTTCACAGTTCTAGTTTTTTTTTTGAGTGGCAAATTAGAAATTTGCCACTCTTTGTTTTCATTAGACTTTTTTTTTTCGGGAAGCTCCCTAGCCCAACTCGAAAATGGTATAGACATTTGGTTTGAAAAATACGATAAGATACGTACTGGAATAGAAAATGAATATATAAAACTAAAATTTTTATGCATCAGTAGTTAGTAATTGCATAATAATAATTGAATAATTGCATAACTTTGTTGCTAATTATCCGATCGCTTTGAAAATTACAGAATATAGAGAAGTCGTCTATAGAAATAAAACCGCATCATAAATTTTTTTTACCACTTCCGGTTCTTGCGTGAGAACTTCCGGTTTTTTAGAACCGCGTTGGGTCACCCAGCTTCCGGTGTATGTAAGAAATCAGTACAAAAGCTATACATATATACTATCAGGCATAATTAAAACCCTTTTAGAATAAAAAATCCAAACCGGAAGTGATACTTTATGTGTCATCACAGAACGGTAACATTCAGCAAAATTTTAATAAGTCCGCTAATTTTTATCCGATTTGTCCGATTTTGGTGTTTTTCGAAACCTTGTTACTTTATCTAAAACTTGTTGGGAACAGAATTTTGATTTTCAAATTTAAATTTTTTTTAATGCCCGAGTGAATTATTTTAAAAATTCAAAAGCCCAAATACAATGACCTTGACCTTCAATGACCCTGAATTTTTTCAAGTAGGATGTTGTTGACCAAAGCTATCCACACATATGCCTTTTTATGATCGACAACAATTATATCAAATGACCTTGACCTTCAATGACCCTGAATTTTTACAAGTAGAATGTTCTTGACCTTTGCTATCCACACATAGGCCTATAATGGTCAACAACAATTTTTTTTTAGTTTTTAAAAAAATTCAAAAGGCTATATCAAGTGACCTTGACCTTCAATTACCTTAATAATTTCAAGTCAAATAATGTACTTGACCTAAGCTGTCCATACATATGCTTATAATGGTTGTTATAAAGTTTGTTTTGAGTGTTTAAAAAAGGCTGTGACCTTGTATCAAGTGGCCCCATAGGGGTTGTTTGCCACTCTCAGTACTGTTCACAGTTCTAGTTTTTTTTTTGAGTGGCAAATTAGAAATTTGCCACTCTTTGTTTTCATTAGACTTTTTTTTTTCGGGAAACTCCCTAGCCCAACTCGAAAATGGTATAGACATTTGGTTTGAAAAATACGATAAGATACGTACTGGAATAGAAAATGAATATATAAAACTAAAAATTTTATGCATCAGTAGTTAGTAATTGCATAATAATAATTGAATAATTGCATAACTTTGTTGCTAATTATCCGATCGCTTTGAAAATTACAGAATATAGAGAAGTCGTCAATAGAAATAAAACCGCATTATAAATTTTTTTTACCACTTCCGGTTCTTGCGTGAGAACTTCCGGTTTTTTAGAACCGCGTTGGGTCACCCAGCTTCCGGTGTATGTAAGAAATCAGTACAAAAGCTATACATATATACTATCAGGCATAATTAAAACCCTTTTAGAATAAAAAATCCAAACCGGAAGTGATACTTTATGTGTCATCAAGGAACTGTAACATTCAGCAAAATTTTAATAAGTCCGCTAATTTTATCCGATTTGTCCGATTTTGGTGTTTTTCGAAACCTTGTTACTTTATCTAAAACTTGTTGGGAACAGAATTTTGATTTTCAAATTTAAATTTTTTTTAATGCCCGAGTGAATTATTTTAAAAATTCAAAAGCCCAAATACAATGACCTTGACCTTCAATGACCCTGAATTTTTTCAAGTAGGATGTTGTTGACCAAAGCTATCCACACATATGCCTTTTTATGATCGACAACAATTATATCAAATGACCTTGACCTTCAATGACCCTGAATTTTTACAAGTAGAATGTTCTTGACCTTTGCTATCCACACATAGGCCTATAATGGTCAACAACAATTTTTTTGTACCCGTTTTAGTTTTTAAAAAAATTCAAAAGGCTATATCAAGTGACCTTGACCTTCAATTACCTTAATAATTTTCAAGTCAAATAATGTACTTGACCTAAGCTGTCCATACATATGCTTATGATGGTTGTTAAAAAGTTTGTTTTGAGTGTTTAAAAAAGGCTATATCATGTCACCTTGTATCAAGTGGCCCCATATGGGTTGTTTGCCACTCTCAGTACTGTTCACAGTTCTAGTTGCGTGGCAAATAAAATTTGTCACGCTTTGTTTTCGTTCGGATTATTTTTTTTTTTTTTTTTTTTTTGGGAAGCTCGCTAGCCAAAACGGAAAGAGATAGACTATTTCTGTTTTCACCAATGGTTTTTATATGGGCTGGAATCAATAATGAATATCTAACATGAAATTTTCGCTAAACCGAAAGTGGCTAATTGCATAACATGCAAATAAGATTTCAAGCTAGCTCGGGCCCTAATAGTCGCATTGGTCTGAAATTTACAGGATATAGATATATAGGCACTGCAATTAAAACTACATCATCAAAATTTTTGGATCACTTCCGGTTTGGGCGTGGGGACTTCCGGTTTTTTCGTCTCATGTCGGGCGACCCTGCTTCCGATGTAATTCAAGATTCTAAACAAAATCAGTATATTTAAGCTATACTAAATGATTTTAATCCCCTGAGATGAAGAAAAATTAAATAAAATGTTGCGCATGCGCAGTTTTCAAAAATGGCAAATTTTCTTAAAAATTTAATAAGTCCGCCAATTATTAACCGATTTTTATGATTTTGGTGTCTATCGAAACCTTGCTACTTTATCTAAAAAATGTTGGGAACAGAATTTTGATTTTCGAATTTGAATTTTTTTTATGCCCGTTCGAATTTTTCGAAAATTTAAAACTCTATATCTCGTGACCTTGACTTTAAATGACCTTGACATTTGAGATGTAGAACTCTATGTCATTGACCTCAGCTGTCTATAGATGTGCTGATATTGCATGACAAATATTAACTTCCGGTTTTATAGCCCACCGAAATCTGATTATTTTGCAATATTGGACGGTTATGTTACACTTTCGGGCTCTAATGTTCGGATCGATCTGAAATTTACAGGATATAGATAGATACGCAACACAATTGAAAATATATCATCAAAATTTTTTGATCACTTCTGGTTTGGGCGTGGGGACTTCCGTTTTTTTATTATCTCATTTCAGGCGACCCTACATCCCGTGTAATTCAAGAATGTAAGCAAAAACAGTACATTAGCTATACAAAATAATTTGCATCCCTCGAGAAGAAAAAATTCCAATTGCTAATAAAATTTATTTATTTTTTTGTAAAATTTTTGCATACAAATTCAAAAAATATCTCTTTATAAAGCTGTGAATTAGCAAATTATCACATAGCTTGAATTTTCTCTCTATGTTAATTACAACCAAAGTTACAAAATAATGTTTTAATTTGAATATAGAGAGTTTAAATTTCATGACAAATTGTCATCTTACTACCTACTTAAATTTTGGTTTGGAATTTATGTAAATATCCTACCGAAATTTTAGACATGTACAAAAATCTAATAAGGAACTGATAGTAGAAACTTATAGTAGAAAAAATTGCCTATATAGCGGAAAGTTTACGCTTACAATTGTAGGCTGAAAAGTACCGGAATTGAAAGCTAGCAGGTTAGAAGTTTCAAAATGTTCGAAATCCATGGGATAACGCATAGTTGCCACGCTCGGAGCTGTTCACAGTTCTAGTATTATATATGATGTAACCATTGTCAACCAAATCGTTATATATATTCCTGATGACGATGTGAGAACCACATCGAAACGTCGAAAATAATAAATATTATAGAAGTGTCTATCCACAACAAATGTTTTCACTTAAACTAGATATAGTTATTGTTCTCTACGATTGCTGTATTAATTAACTACGAGATCGGATGATACAATTTAAGAGGTATATCCCTTTCATTTCAAATAATTCATAGGATTCAATTTTTTATCAATAGGTCCGCCACAATTGTGCCATGATTTTTCTATCGAGATCTACAGAGATGGAGAAACGATTGGTGATGCTGTACTGTGTTACTATCATGCTGGTCTGGCTACTAAAAGTGAAACTGAGCTGTATTTTTGTAATACCACTATTAAAGGTCGTCATGTAAGAATTACCATTAATGGTATCACAGCCGAAATGTTGATTCTTTGTGAGGTGAGAAAACAATGTTAATGACCTTTTCTCCATTGAAAATGAACGTCGGTCATCACCTATAAAGCTGATTTTATACCTATCAACACTTTCATAGCTTCCACATTTGGAAACCATGACAATTAGGTGAATCTGTTCACAATCGTCATGTATGTACTACACCGTCGTTTAAACCACGCAACTTTATAAAAATGAAAACCCACCCCTTCATAAGAGATGAAATCCCAAACTCATATATTATTCACAGATTTCTTGTATGGTTGTGTTCATTTATACGATATAAATTTCAAACATTTACCTGGCGTAAAATACGTTAATTCTGTCATTCATCTTAGGTTAAAGTAATTGGTTCTGAGTATCTAAATACTGCATCATTTACCAAGTTCGACGACGGCGATCCACAATTACCAGATATGACGTACACAGTACAAGGGTATGGTCAATGTGCTATGAAGTGTTATGTGTTACCAATGTGTCATATCTTCAGTGTTAAATTGATGTCTAATTATTATCAATGTGATATTTTCATCAACAAAAATCCAAAGCTTGTTGGCAATTCTACTGGTAGTCCTGGAACGGATGTTTTTATCATGTAAGACTGTCCCACTAATTACTGCTTTACATTTTCTGACAAAGATTTAAATAATACATTGGTTCGGAAATCCTGGAATGTATTCGAATGAAACGAAATGATTTAATATTTATAGTGACTAACAATGTCTTTTATTGCTGCTGTGTTTTGATTTTGTGGTGTCGAATATATATATAAAATAAAGAATTTTTTTTTGTAGGAGGGGGCGGGGGGGGGGGTGTATAGTTAAAATCCTATTTGGTCAAATTTATGATAATTTTTCACCACAATTAAGACAAACATGTCCCATACCTTTTCTGAAAATTTTACTTTTAAGCTCTAAAATTATGTCCAAAGATAGTGCTTGAAATGAGTAGATCTAGAAGTTATGTTTTGGATGAAATTAGCTCTTATGCAAAAGTTGATGATTGTTGGAATCCTTTAAAATACAATTTAATATCTTATTATTAAAGATTATTAGTCTCTGCCATGGAATCGTCTTTGGTATCGAGAAAGTCCATGCTTTTGTAACCTTCACCGATCGTTCGCTTGATGGGCGAGTCGTGGATTCAAAATAATTGCCGAAACTTTTCTATAGAGTAAGTCTTAACCTTGAAAATGTTATCATAAAAACGTCCGACAGTGAAATAAATTTTGGCGCAATTTTACTTATTCAAGGGCAATAATTCCAAAACCGATCATCTGGTTATTACCAGACTCGAATTTTACCCAGAATTCATCTATATGTGTACATGTGTACAAGGTTTCATCAAAATCAAAAACTGCAGCCTCTAATAAGTATGAACGAACGGAAAGATGAATTGACAGGATTGGTGGCAAAACACGTCCATATATCCTTGTTGGAGTATAAAAAAAAATCATTCTTCTGTACTTATTCACAGCGAAATCTTTAAATAACTTACAGATAAATATTTCCCTTGCATTGGTTTAGGACCAATAACTAAATTTTACACAAATTGATTTTTAATTTAATATATTTAAGTTATAACCTTGACTAACATAGAAGACAAATCGTTATTCATCAGAGACAAATTAAATAGTAGTTTTCTTTATATGACATTTAGTAATTGGTAGTATAATAATAATAACTAAGTTTTTATGGAATATTAATTACTGGGTTTATTTATTCTGCGACGTTTCAACAAGTGTCCTCTTGTCGTTATCTAGCATTAATTGTAGTTATTTTGCTTTTAAATAAAAAAAAACAAAACAAGAAAATAAATTTATATATTAATTGCTTTTTTTAAATGAATATTCAATATTCCAGATACAAAACACATAATAAACTCCAATCCAAAAATCTTCTGTACTTACTACAAACAATATATATATAAAGGATGTAAGGTGGGTAAAATGTTTACACAAGACTGTTTACACAAGACTGTTTACACAAGACTGTTTACACAAAATGAACGGCCACCATAAACGAAATCGAAACAATGAATGCATACATAAAACACAATCATTTTGCTGCTAGCACATTTGTTTCACTTCACCTCATTCTCACAAACTTCACTTTCTTTCTACAAAACTTCAAATCATCATCACATACTTCACTTTCTTTATCTTTCATAAAACCTCACATTATCCTCACAAACTTACCAAAATCACTTAATAAACTGAATTCAATTATCATTTCATTTCATTTATGTGCCACAAACCTAATTTACTAACCACAAATTTTGTTAGCTTTCAACAAACTGTGTTAACCTTCTACATAATATATTAACTTTCACAAATTTCATTTGTTAACCACAAATTAATCTTACTTCGAAAAACATTGACTAACCATAAACTACATTGACTAACCATAAACTACATTGACTAACCATAAACTACATTGACTAACCATAAACTTCATTGACATACCACACTCTACATCGTCTAACCATAAACTTCAATGACTTACCACAAACTACATTAACTAACCATAAACTTCATTAACTAACCAAAAACTACATTGACTTCCTACAAACTACATTGACTTACCACAAATTACATTGACTAACCACAAACTACACTGACTTACCACAAACTACATTGACTAACCATAAACTTTACTGACTTATGACTTACCACAAACTACATTGACTTACCACAAACTTCATTGACTTATGACTTAACACAAACTACATTGACTTACCACAAACTACATTGACTTACCACAAACTTCATTGACTTATAAACTGAATCACATATGAATATGCCTATGTTCATCTTTCGGTGAGATAATTGTGTGTTGTAGTCGGCTAATAATACAAATATATTTTTTGCATTTAAAGATGTTCGATCGTGTAAATAATGTTCAGAATTTAATAATTTATGCAAAGAGAAGAATTAATGAAAGTTTTCGTCTCTTTTGTATAAGTTCTAATCCCTTATACGGTAGCGTCCCGGGGCTATATTAACAGAAGAAAAAATATACTAGAACTGTGAACAGTTCCGAGAGTGGCAAACAACCTCTATGGGTTCAAAAAATATACGCGAAGCTTTATTATGTAATTTTTTTACACCACAGTTTAAAGTTAATTGCATATGAATGAGTAAAAATGTTTAAGGTTCCATCATAAAAATATTCAGAATTGTCAATAATATTTATTGTTGTGAATAAAACAAGAGGTTGAAATTTATCTACTATATCAAACATGGATAGATGTTGTTAGGTTAAAATAAAAACTACATAATCAGATATCAACTTGTTCATTGTCGTATAACCCATTTAATATTTAGCAATTGCAATTTTTGTTTACAAAATATTTTTAGGTTGTCGAAATTGTGAATTTTCAAAAAACTAAAACGGATACCAAAAAAATTGTTGTCGATCATAATAGGCATATGTGTGGATAGCTTAGGTCAAGAACATTCTACTTGAAAAAATTCAGGGTCATTGAAGGTCAAGGTCATTTGATTTGGCCTTTTGAATTTTCAAAAAAATTCAATCGGGCATTGAAAAAATTTTAATTTGAAAATCAAAATTCTGTTTCCAACAAGTTTTAGATAAAGTAACAAGGTTTCGAAAAACACCAAAATCGGACAAATCGGATAAAAATTAGCGGACTTATTAAAATTTTGCTGAATGTTACCGTTCTGTGATGACACATAAATTATCACTTCCGGTTTGGATTTTTTATTCTAAAAGGGTGCTAATTATGCCTGATAGTATATATGTATAGCTTTTGTACTGATTTCTTACATACACCGGAAGATGGGTGACCCAACGCGGTTCTAAAAAACGGAAGTTCTCACGCAAGAACCGGAAGTGGTAGAAATTTTTTTATGGTGCGGTTTTATTCCTATAGGCGACTTCTCTATATTCTGTAATTTTCAAAGCTATCGGAAAATTAGCAACAAAGTTATGCAATTATGCATATTATTATTATGCAATTACTAACTACTGATGCGTAAAAATTTTAGTTTTATATTCATTTTCTATTCCAGTACGTATCTTATCGTATTTTTCAAACCAAATTTCTATACCATTTTCGAGTTGGGCTAGGGAGCTTCCCGAAAAAAATAAAAGTCTAATGAAAACAAAGAGTGGCAAATTTCTAATTTGCCACTCAATTATTAATTTTTAGAACTATGTCGTAATTAATCCGATTAGTTATTTAATTTCTATGGTAGCAGCCCAAATGCGATAAAATTATTTTTTTCAATTTGAATTACAAACCTTGATTATTATTTTAAAAACTTGATTTTTCACCAAAATAATTTTAACCCAGGTGATATGTTAATGATATTTTATTTAAAAACTTCATTTATCACATCGGTGAAAAATAATTTTTGGAAGAAACATATCAACATTCTAATACTAACTATATGATACTAACAGAAAATTTACCTCTTGTCACTAACAAACTTTCTACAGAGGAATATGAAAAGAGTTTTTTCTCCCTCAACCTAACTCATATGATTTCCATGCCTCATCACTAAGTGGGGAGGTTCTCCTTAGAACAAACATGAGGCAGAATGGTGAAACTGTTAGCCTTTTTGTAACAGATATTTTATTTAAAAACAAATCAACATTCAGATAAATGACATTGTAGATAGATGTATTGATAAAATCAATTTGAAAAATATTTTTGATTCAATTGAAATTCCCGACAATATCAAACTCAAATAGTAACTAGATGGGGAAAATGATAATTAAATGAAATTAAGTCTTTTTTATTCTATTCTGCCCGAATAACATTAACATTTAACTTAATTTTTTTATTTTGTGTGCACCACATAGAATTACCTCAAATGTATTTAAAAATCGGCTAATTTAATGCTGAACTTAAAGTTGGTCGGCACCAGTTTTAACTTTTAATTCTATTTGTAAATCAGTACAAATTCCTTTTGTGGCTTTTCGATGTTTAAAAATGGAGGATTATTTTAACGATTTAGATGAACATGTTGAAATTAACGTTGTTATTCCTATTAATAGACATGTTAGAGATCGCCTGGACCCTTTTACATGGTTTTCGGAAGAGGAATTTAAATAAAGGTTTAGATTGAATAAGCAATTGGTGTTGAATATAACTAATAGTTTGCAAAAATATACTGGAAACACCAACTGAAAAGAATGCTGCATTACCCCTTTACTGCAAGTATGTGGATATTTGAGACTACTATCGGGTAGTTCATTTCAGTGCATAGCTGGTGACCTTATACATGTCCACCAAACAACCATAAGCAAAAGTTTTGAGCGTTTTGTAAATGGAACAATATCCCTCAGACCAACAGTATGTAATTAAGTTTTACAACATGAATATTTTGTCCAAGCTCAAGAATAGTTTCTTGCAACGATGAGCGCCTGATATTTTTTCTGTCTTAGTGACCAATCTTTAGACTCTTTTGTCATATATAGATAGTGTTTAGTGTGTGGTTCGAATGGAAATTAGAATTTCAATTACAGTAGAGATAAATGTATTTAGTAAATTGTTAGTTTTTGCATACAAAAAATAGAATTATTACGTATTTCGACTTTGGCGAAAACGTATTGTAATCGTTCGGATTATTTTATTTGCGTGGCAAATAAAATTTGTCACGCTTTGTTTTCGTTCGGATTATTTTTTTTGCAGTGCGTTCTTCGAACGCACTGCTTTGTTTTCGAAATGACTATTTTTTTTTTTTTTTTTGTCTCTTTCTGGTCACGCTCCCCAGCCATAACTGCAAATGTCTTACACAATCTGGCGTGATATTGTGACGTAATTTAGTGCTCGTTGTTGTTTAAATGTAAAATGACGCATTTTTGTTCTACCGGAAATGACGTAGAACGTCACAAATTTTATTTTTGTTTACTAACTCACGGCTCGTTTTTTTATCCAATCTGGTTCGGACTTTTTTTATTTACTACTTATAACTTAGATTTACATAATAGCAGTTTAAAAATTTTGAAATTTTTACTTTTGTTGCTGACTTTTGAATTTTAAAATTTAACACTTTTTCTAACTTTTGCAATTTTGATTAGATCGAAATCAAAATTTGCAGTTAGATAAACATTTTTCTTGTCAAGAAAAATCTGTTTTCAAAATGTCGACATCACTTCCGGTTTCGGCGTCATACGTCCCTAAACTTCGAATTTTCACTTCCGGAATTCTAAAGATATTTGAATTATTTTTTTTTGCAATTAGTTACTATTAACCCATAATGATTTTATAATTAACAAAAATTGAACCGGAAGTAACAGATCAGTCGCCATCATTAAACCACTTACTTTTGTAAAGTGAAAAATTGGGCCTTAGGGGTTAATCGGACAATTGTAATTTTGATGTCTATGTAATCTTCAATCGATTGCTAACAATTCTTAGGAAGCCGAATTTTGAATTTCGATTTAGCTTACCTTTCATTTCCGGTTCTTTTTTTTCACTTAGTGCCTAATTTTCCAACGTTCATATATCGTGACCTTGACCTTTGGTGACCATGTGACCTGCACAAAAGTTGTTGCCCTTGTCGAGATCTATCCATTGATGTCTTCATTTGTGTTGTGAAATGTCAACTTCCGGTTTTACAGCCATTTGAAAATTGCACTTTTTAACTTCGAAGAGCTCTGTCACGTGACCTCATTTACATACGTCAAAATTTCTTTTATGTCCTTATTACGCGTAATTTATTCTTTCCAATGGTGTATAACACTTTATATTTTGATCAAAATTGCGCTTTTAAATATTAGAAAATTTTGTTCTTAGTTCTATATTAATTGTGCGTGATTTATGAAAAAGCACGTGTTTTTTTTTAAATTTACGTCTTATTTTTTCACAAAAATTGGTAGATGAGTAGACAAAAAATTATCATTAAAGATTCCGATAAAACATTTTCCGAAATTAGCCGGAAACGTCCGAAAGTGAACAAAAAATGAAGAAAATCACAGAAATCGGAATTTTCGGATTAAATTTTTGCACAAACTTGCAATTTTTTTATTCCACAGAATTAGTACCATCAATATCTTCAGTTTGTATGTATGCCATATATGCAAATTCCTAACCGTTTGATCGCCATCTTGAAATATGCAAATTATTGGAAAAATACTACTCGTCCGCCATTTTTAATCCTATTTTTTCAGACTTGTTTTAAAATATAATTTGGATAATTATCTAGGTCCTCTAGTGGCATATTTTTCGATTTCAAATTTGTCTTTGGACCAGATCCTGCCAAAGTTTTTCAAAACTGACTTCCGTCTGAAAGTTAATAACTTTTGAACTCTACCATATGCATCCTTTTGATCTCAAAACAACATCATCAGAGAGGCACTGGACTGGAATCCCCAAGGGCATAGAAGACAAGGACGACCTTTACATAGCTTGAAAAGAATAAGACTGAAAGAGCTAGGAAGGATTGGCAAGACCTGGAATGAAGCAAAAAGAACAGCTCATAATAGAGTGAGATGGAGAACGTCTGTAGCAGCCCTATTCTCCGCAAGGAACGAAGAGGACTAACTTACTAATATGCATCCTTTATTTTTCTGCACAATCATCTTCATTGGCTAGAGGTTCATATGATACCTTGATTTCTAATTTTAGTACAGAACATATGGATTAATAGGGATCCAAAAATTGGTAATTTGCATATTTCTCGTATCTTCAGATGGTTATATCTCATGAACAAGACCCTTGGCAACATTCTAATTGACATTATTGGGTGTGATTTTTATCAGCTTTCTAACAATATCTTTATTTTAGCTATAGACCGAAAACTGATGAAAATACGCCTAGTAGAAAATAAGCGATTTTAACATTCATATTTTTTTATATTTAGTTCTATTTAACTTAAAAACAAAATTCGAACAGATTTATAATGTGCAAATTCCCAGCTTTCAAGCAATATATAAATCATTATGTATAAATAAAAATTGCGAAAAGTTTAAGAATAAAATTACACTCTAATTAAACAGATATAAATGCAACAGGTCATAAAATCTGATTGTGTTAATTTCTTATCTTTTGGTCAAGACACAAATTTTGACATTTCCAGTTAAAGTATCCCCAACCAATCAAAACAAGTCATTAGACTTTGTGGGCGTGGTTAAACCCAGATATTTTACATCACTGTGTGTATTTTTCTTTCAATCGAAATAGGGTCTCGGAGGATCAGTCAATATGTGTTATTTTGATGGACATGTATATAGAATCT
Source organism: Nipponacmea schrenckii (assembly GCA_030562195.1). Classification (NCBI taxonomy): domain Eukaryota; kingdom Metazoa; phylum Mollusca; class Gastropoda; family Lottiidae; genus Nipponacmea; species Nipponacmea schrenckii. The sequence goes on from JAUJPP010000005.1 coordinate 43,480,513, forward strand.
ATAACCGATTGCCGAAATTTATATGGAAACTGATTTTTGAATTTTTAATTTGATTTTGATTTAATTACGATTAAAAATTATAAAAACTTCGAAGGTGTATATTGTGACGTTGACCTTTGGCGATCTTTATACCTGTACATATGTGATACGTTCTACCCAATGACATATTAAGCTTTATAGCAAAATGTAAACTTTCGGTTTATCGGCATTTAAAAATTGCGAATTTTTCCTATAAAACGGTCAATTCACAAATTTTGACATTTCCAGTTGAAGTTTCCAAAACAAGTCAATGGACTTTGTGGGCGTGGTTAAGCCCAGATATTTTTACATCACAAACCTTAATGATTGCCAGTCTATTAACAAGCTCAAATGTCACGTGTTAAATTATGAATAAATCATCTCTCCCAATAATCGCAAAATCAATCTACATCCTTAAATGACAGCCAGGAGACCAACAAATTCTAAATAGCCCGAAAGCTGCAGAACTGTTACAAACAGGTCTAGTTATTCTTTCCAATGGAGTATAACACTTGATTTTTGATCAAAATTGCACGTTTTAAATTTGCAAATTTTGTAATTTCTTCTATACTAACTCTTTAAATCGAAATAGGGTCTCGGAAGATAATTCAATTTGTGTTATTTTGATGTACATGTATATAGAATCTATTGCCGAAATATATATGGAAACCGATTTTTGAATTGTTATTTTGATTTTGATTTTTTAACGATTAAAAATTAATCCAGTTAAAATGATTCAAAGATATTATATACCTTAAATAAAAGGAATGATTGTTCATTTCTCGTTGTGGGCGATGTATGATATGGAATATGTGGAAGGAAATGACAACCTTTATAATTTTAAATGATATTCTCTTAAGCAAAAATAATGTACAGTTGAGAGGACTAGTGGTATAAGGGACGCAACTCTATAAAATACTCTCTTAAAGATGTAAAGCCGCGCTGTTAATTTGATGGCTCTATGTTATACCATAGCAACTTGCCACAAATTGCAGGATCTAATGTTCCTACTACACCTAAATTAAGATTGATAAATAAATAAATAAACAAATTAAAAGTATCAACGATCTGGAAAGTTAATTTAATCCGAGATCAATTTGTATTCTCAAATAAGGTGTTATGTCCCTTTATGACCACAAATTTGTTTTTTCGACGTTTTGTTTTACACACTAATTAAACAGATATAAATGTTACAAGAAGAGTTAAGAAGATAATGCAACAGGGTCAAAAAGTCAAATTGTGTTAATTTCTTATCGTTTGGTCAAGACAAATTTTGACATTTCCAGTTTAAGTATCGCAACCAATCAAAACAAGTCATTATACTGAGTAGGCGTGATTACGTTCTATTTTAAATGACAGCCAGGATATATAACACATTCTAAATATCTCGGAAGCTGCACAATTGTTACAAACAGGTCTTGTTATTATTATGGAATTGGATATTATAAATGCAACGTTTCACCCATGCAATAGAAGGGACGCGCACTGCCTTGGTACCGTCTAACGGTTCTAGTTTTTTTTTTTGTCTCTTTCTGGTCACGCTCCCCAGCCATAACTGCAAATGTCTTACACAATCTGGCGTGATATTGTAACGTAATCTAGTGCTCGTTGTTGTTTAAATGTAAAATGACGCATTTTTGTTCTACCGGAAATGACGTAGCACGTCACAAATTTTATTTTTGTTTACTAACTCACGGCTCGTTTTTTTATCCAATCTGGTTCGGACTTTTTTTATTTACTACTTATAACTTAGATTTACATAATAGCAGTTTAAAAATTTTGAAATTTTTACTTTTGTTGCTGACTTTTGAATTTTAAAATTTAACACTTTTTCTAACTTTTGCAATTTTGATTAGATCGAAATCAAAATTTGCAGTTAGATAAACATTTTTCTTGTCAAGAAAAATCTGTTTTCAAAATGTCGATATCACTTCCGGTTTCGGCGTCATACGTCGCTAAACTTCGAATTTTCACTTCCGGAATTCTAAAGATATTTGAATTTTTTTTTTGCAATTAGTTACTATTAACCCATAATGATTTTATAATTAACAAAAATTGAACCGGAAGTAACAGATCAGTCGCCATCATTAAACCACTTACTTTTGTAAAGTGAAAAATTGGGCCTTAGGGGTTAATCGGGCAATTGTAATTTTGATGTCTATGTAATCTTTAATCGATTGCTAACAATTCTTAGGAAGCCGAATTTTGAATTTCGATTTAGCTTACCTTTCATTTCCGGTTCTTTTTTTTCACTCAGTGCCTAATTTTCCAACGTTCATATATCGTGACCTTGACCTTTGGTGACCATGTGACCTGCACAAAAGTTGTTGCCCTTGTCGAGATCTATCCATTGATGTCTTCATTTGTGTTGTGCAATGTCAACTTCCGGTTTTACAGCTATTTGAAAATTGCACTTTTTAACTTCGAAGAGCTCTGTCACGTGACCTAATTTACATACGTCAAAATTTCTTTTTTGTCCTTATTACGCGTAATTTATTCTTTCCAATGGTGTATAACACTTTATATTTTGATCAAAATTGCGCTTTTTAATATTTGAAAATTTTGTTCTTAGTTCTATATTAATTTCGCGTGATTTATGAAAAAGCACGTGTT
>JAUJPP010000005.1:43483643-43501726 GCA_030562195.1 Nipponacmea schrenckii
GATTAATTAATCAGACAATGATAATGTTATTACGGGGTGAGATTAACGCGTGTCCCCGGGCAAATAAAATACAAGTAAAGAATATTTTATTGATTTATGGTAAAGAATTTTGACATTGAAAACGGTAGGCCACGTGAAAATTATGGTTACGAAAAAAAAAAAAAAAATCGGTAGATTTGAGTCCCCCGGCGGTAGATCGGGAGACAGCATGCAAAAGCGGTAGAAACCCGACGAAATCGGTAGATTACACATGTATGCCTTTATCTTCAACTTTTTTTTTCCACATCTGGAAATCACGATTATCTCCCCTTCTGTTACATAAAACCTGGCCAGACCAGAACCTGTCTAAACCGGCATTTTCGGGCGGTCCCGACGCATGCCGGATAATCCAGGTTTTACTGTATCAAACAGTATCTGTGGTTTTTCACCCGACAATATGACGTCAAAATTCATCTCCAAAGCAAACAATGATTCAATCTTAAGATTTGTAGCATTGACACGCTACCTTAGCTTGACTGACAGATACTCGTTGAATGTAAAAACAATGGAATCTTGAAGAAAAGATGAGAACTAATACACATATAAATACATTATTATTCAGAGTTAGTGGTGTAACTATACAAAATCAACCTTGAAGTAATAATTGTAATTTTACATTTCAAAACCAAAACGGTGTATCCGTGATATTTTGATGATTATTTGATAAACAATAGCTATCATTTTTTCTTGTCCAGTGATAAACCAGTGTTTATTTCCCCATTTACATTCATTCCTTAAGTACTGTAGCTTCTCCTGGAATAACAAATCATGAATATCATTTGGTGTACAGATAATGTTATACAGAAAAAAGTAGGGCCTATACTATATAAATTCTTCTCTCTTGGTTGAATGATATAAATATTGACATTTTATCTGTTATTTACTATTTTACACGATCAGTAAAAATTCACAAACTAATAATCTACTAATAGATTTTTTTGAATTGCTATAATTTTGATCTTTCTATTTCATTAGCCTCTTTTGATATAAAACTCAAATGTTTTTTTTTTTAATTAATATATATATATATTTGGATAATTAAATTTTGATGATTTGTGACACTCTATAAGTATTAGTAATATAAAGATCATTATTATTAAATACTTCAATATAGTTATAATAATTATAGTATAATTTTTATTTAGCTTCTTTTGCTATAGAACTCAAATTATTCCAATGTATATTTTTTCATATTAATATTGTAATGGTTGTGACTTATTTGATGTTCAGTAATATTATGATAATTAATAATAATAATAATTCTTCGATATAGTAATAAATAAACTCTTGATGATATTTGTAGTATGATTAACCTCCCTTTGAATGTTACGCGGCACCAATACAATTCGCGAAACGGCTATTTATGCACAGTATAATACGTTCTACACAATAACGCAGGTGTCACAATATTGATTGACAGGTCATGTGACAATCACAAATTAACACTAGAACTGTGAACAGCTCCGAGCGTGGCAACTGTGCGTTATCCCATGGATTTCGAACATTTTGAAACTTCTAACCTGCTAGCTTTCAATTCCGGTACTTTTCAGCCTACAATTGTAAGCGTAAACTTTCCGCTATATAGGCAATTTTTTCTACCATAAGTTTCTACTATCAGTTCCTTATTAGATTTTTGTACATGTCTAAGATTTGGGTAGGATATTTACATAAATTCCAAACTAAAATTTAAGTAGGTAGTAAGATGTCAATTTGTCATGAAATTTAAACTCTCTATATTCAAATTTAAACATTATTTTGTAACTTTGGTTGTAATTAACATAGAGAGAAAATTCAAGCTATGTGATAATTTGCTAATTCACAGTTTTATAAAGAGATATTTTTTTAATTTGTATGCAAAAATTTTACAAAAAAAATAAATTTTATTAGCAATTGGAATTTTTTTCTTCTCGAGGGATGCAAATTTTTTTGTATAGCTAATGTACTGTTTTTGCTTACATTCTTGAATTACACGGGATGTAGGGTCGCCTGAAATGAGATAAAAAAAAAAAGGAAGTCCCCACGCCCAAACCGGAAGTGATCAAAAAATTTTGATGATATATTTTTAATTGTGTTGCGTATCTATCTATATCCTGTAAATTTCAGATCAATCCGAACATTAGAGCCCGAAAGTGTAACATAACCATCCAAAATTGCAAAATAGTCAGATTTCGGTGGGCTATAAAACCGGAAGTTAATATTTGTCATGCAATATCAGCACATCTATAGACAGCTGAGGTCAATGACATTCTACATCTAAAATGTCAAGGTCATTTAAGGTAAAGGTCACGAGATATAGAGTTTTAAATTTTCGAAAAATTCGAACGGGCAAAAAAAAAATTCAAATTCGAAAATCAAAATTCTGTTCCCAACATTCTTTAGATAAAGTATCAAGGTTTCGATAAACATCAAAATCATAAAAATCGGTTAATAATTGGCGGACTTATTAAATTTTTAAGAAAATTTGCCATTTTTGAAAACTGCGCATGCGCAACATTCAATTTAATTTTTCTTCATCTCGGGGGATTAAAATCATTTAGTATAGCTAAAATATACTGATTTTGTTTAGAATCTTGAATTACATCGGAAGCAGGGTCGCCCGACATGAGACAAAAAAAACCGTAAGTCCCCCCCTCCCAAACCGGAAGTGATCAAAAAATTTTGATGATGTAGTTTTAATTGCGCTGCCTATCTATCTATATCCTGTAAATTTCAGACCGATGCGACTATTATCGCCCGAGCTAGCTTGAAATCTTATTTGCATATTATGCAATTAGCCACTTTCGGTTTAGCGAAAATTTCATTTTTAGATATTCATTTTTGATTCCAGTCCAAATAAAAACCATTGGTAAAAACAGAAATAGTCTATCTTTTTCCGTTTGTGCTAGCGAGTTTCCCCAAAAAAAAAAAAAAAAAAAAAAAAAAAAAAAAAAAAAATAATCCGAACGAAAACAAAGCGTGACAAATTTTATTTGCCACGCAAAAAAAAAAAAATTTAATCTATTTAGTATATCTATTAAATACTGTTTTTCTTTTCATTATTGAATTACGGCGGCTGTAATCCAGTCTCTACTTGTGACGTAGGCAAGTGCTGTTTTGTTGTTGAAAAACAGATTTCTACTAATGGTACAGTAAAAATTCTAACAGTAAAATATATTGAAAATTTACTGCTCTAAATTGGCATATGTTTAAATATTGTAAGAAAAACTTTGCAAAAAAATCTGGAACAAATTATTTTTTTAAGTGTTAAAAAATTAAGTAATCAGGTAAATCTGTTTCTGACCTGAACTTTTTCACACCTTGGTGTCAAAAGTTCAAGTTAACAGTTTTATCATGATTGTTACATAACCCTCTTTAACACCTGTCAATCATCTTAACCCTTAAATATATCACATTTTCACAAAAATAAAAGAATTGTTTGTTTAATTTTGCCACATTTAACAATTTGAAGTTTTGTATTAAACCATCCATTAACGAATTTTTGTCATATATCGTTAAAAAATAGAATGAAAAAGGCATTGAAAATCAGAAAAAAAATCAGCTTTCGGTGTTAGTTAGAGAAAAAAAATACAGCCGTCCAAAGTTGTCAAAAATGTCAATTTCTGGATGGCTATAAAGTTTATGTTTTTCAACCAATATCAGCACATCTATGGATACCTAAGGTCAAGGACATAGAACATTGTAAATGTCAAGGTCATTGCAGGTCAAGGTCACATTATATAGACTTTTGATATTTCAAAATATTCAAAAAGAAAATAAAAAGAAAAATTTTAAACGTATCTATAGACAGCTGGGGTGAAGGACATTCTACATTTCAAATTTTAAGGTTGTTGAATGTCAAGGTCACGAGATAAAAATTTTGAATTTTCAAAAAATTCTAACGGCCAAAAAAATTTTTAAATTCAAAAATCAAAATTCTGTTCCCAACAAATTTTAGATAAAGTAACAAGGTTTCGATAGAGCCCAAAATCATACAAATCAATTAATAAATGGCGGACTTATTGAAATTTTTAAAAATAAGTTGCTATTCTCGGGTAACTGCGCATGCGCAACTTAAAATCTTTTTTTTTTTCTTTTCAAGGGATTTAATCTATTTAGTATATCTATTTAATACTGTTTTTGTTTACATTCTTGAAATACAGCGGAAACAGGGTCGCCAGACTTGAGTCGAATAAACCGGAAGTCCCCACGCAGAAACCGGAAGTAACAAAGCCGAAGGTTGATATTTTTCATCAAATATAAGCGTATCTATAGACAGCTGAGGTGAAGGACATTCTACATTTCAAATTTCAAGGTTGTTGAAGGTCAAGGTAACGAAATATAAATTTTTGAATTTTGAAAAAAATTCAAACGGCCAAAAAAAATTTTTAAATTCGAAAATCAAAATTCTGTTCCCAACAAATTTTGAATAAAGTAACAAGATTTCGATAAACACCAAAATCATACAAATCAATTAATAAATGGCGGACTTATTGAATTTTTAAGAAAAGTTGCTTTTCTCGGGGAACTGCGCATGCGCAACTTGAAATCAATTTTTTTTTCTTTTCAGGGGATTAAATCTATTAAGTATAGCTAATATATACTGTTTTTGTTTACATTATTATATTACGGCGGAAGCAGCGTCGCCCGACTTGAGTCGAATAAACCGGAAGTCCCCACGCCAAAACCGGAAGTGACAAAAAAATTTTGATGATATATTTTATTTTGCTTTGCCGACCTTTTTATATCCTATAAATTTCAGATCGATCCGACAATTAGATCCTGAGTTAGCACGAAATCTTAATTGCATATTATGCAATTAGCCACTTTCGGGTTGGCAAAAATTCGAAGTTAGATATTCGTTTTTGATTCCAGAACGTATCTTATCGTATTTTTTAAACCAGATCACTGTAGCATTTACGGTTTGGGCTGTGGAGCTGCCCAAAAAAAAAAAAAAAAAAAAAAAAAAAAAAAAAAAAAAATAAAAAAAAAAAAAAAAAAAAATAATCCGACCAAAATCAAAGCGTGTCAATCGATAAATCGATTGCCACGCAACAAATCGACTAAAAAGCCTTTTTGGCTTATAATTTCCAAATCTTATTTTTTTTTTTGGAAATTATGATACGAATAAGGGGGGGGGGGGGGTAGGGTTAGGGTTAGGGTTAGGTTTGGGTGCATGCGCATAATGAATAACGGAAGTGGTTGGATTAGTAACATATTTTACTGGTTGTGACCGCCCCTTTTCCACGCCACTTATAATACAGGTCATAAGATAGACCCTACCTACAATTCGATGATATTCCAGTATCGGGTGATAAGGGAGACAAGCACAATTTAGTTTTACACTAGAAGGACTCAGACCGCCAATTCATTTGCCATCTGTTTCAATGTTAAATCACGAAATTCAACCTTCCATAACTTTTTCCAGAAATCTCGTTGAAAAAGCTTTCCTGTATGTCACATGAAAGCCTGGCCAATACTTGGTTTCTGTACAAAATTTCAATATAGCATGACCATAAAAATTTTGAACTAAAGAAAATGGAAGTAAACCACTACATTTTATCAACATCCGCTTGACTGTCACTGCACACAAAACCACTATTTTTAGAAATAACCTTCCGCCAATTAAATTTCTCATTATCTCAGAAATTCTGAAAGAAAATGCAATTTCAGACATCAAATTTCAAATCTAGACCACAAATTTTTCAAAAATGGGCATGCAAAAACCCCCAAGGGAAGGGAGCAAGAGGATTTCTAAAAATAGAACGGACTAATACAATCATTAGCATAAAATTGTTTTACTGGACTGAGTCCAGAAAATGGGGATCACTCATGTCTGTAATTTCTTGAATTTTGCTAAAATGGATTATCGGTGAAGTGTGGCAAAACTTGCTTGTTTACAAAATGAAAAGAAATTTTAATTTTTTTAGATGATAAACATCATTTTCCTGATTCCCAAAGTCTGTGTTGCTGTTATCTATCTGCATGCTTATTCTTCGTGATATTTGTAATTGATTACCACGTTAACATAAAACGATAGAAAAGTATATATTATTTATTTACATAATGAGTTTTAAGCAGATATCAGTTATTATTTATATCAAAATATCTAAACTACTAAGGCTCAGTTTATATGTCGCGCTTCTAGTCGTGTCGCGCTTTCTGTAAAAGCACGATGTGAAGCGCGACATATAAACTGGGCCTAACTTTGACATATATTTTAATTGCGTGGCAAATAAAATTTGACACGCTTTATTTTCGTTATAATTATTTTTTTTATTTTTTTTGAGTGGCAAGTTAGAAATTTGACACTCTTTGTTTTCATTAGAATTTTTTTTTTTCGGGAAGCTCCATAGCCCAACTCGAAAATGGTATAGAAATTTGGTTTGAAAAATACGATAAGATACGTACTGGAATAGAAAATGAATATATAAAACTAAAATTTTTACGCATCAGTAGTTAGTAATTGCATAATAATAATATGCATAATTGCATAATATTGTTGCTAATTATCCGATCGCTTTGAAAATTACAGAATATAGAGAAGTCGCCTATAGAAATAAAACCGCATCATAAAAAAAATTCTACCACTTCCGGTTCTTGCGTGAGAACTTCCGGTTTTTTAGAACCGCGTTGGGTCACCCAGCTTCCGGTGTATGTAAGAAATCAGTACAAAAGCTATACATATATACTATCAGGCATAATTAGAACCCTTTTAGAATAAAAAATCCAAACCGGAAGTGATACTTAATGTGCCATCACAGAACGGTAACATTCAGCAAAATTTCAATAAGTCCGCTAATTTTTATCCGATTTGTCCGATTTTGGTGTTTTTCGAAACCTTGTTACTTTATCTAAAACTTGTTGGAAACAGAATTTTGATTTTCAAATTTAAATTTTTTTAATGCCCGATTGAATTTTTTTGAAAATTCAAAAGGCCAAATCAAATGACCTTGACCTTCAATGACCCTGAATTTTTGCAAGTAGAATGTTCTTGACCTAAGCTAGCCACACATTTGCCTATTATGATCGACAACAATTATATAAAATGACCTTGACCTTCAATGACCCTGAATTTTTACAAGTAGAATGTTCTTGACCTTTGCTATCCACACATAGGCCTATAATGGTCGACAACAATTTTTTTGTACCTGTTATAGTTTTTTTTTTTTAAATTCAAAAGGCTATATCAAGTGACCTTGACCTTCATTTACCTTAATAATTTTCAAGTCAAATAATGTACTTGACCTAAGCTGTCCATACATATGCTTATAATGGTTGTTAAAAATTCAAAAGGCTATATCATGTGACCTTGTATCACGTGGCCCCATAGGGGTTGTTTGCCACTCTCAGTACTGTTCACAGTTCTAGTTACGTTTTTCGACTTTGGCGAAAACGTATTGTAATCGTTCGGATTATTACGTATTTCGACTTTGGCGAAAACGTATTGTAATCGTTCGGATTATTTTATTTTTTACGTATTTCGACTTTGGCGAAAACGTATTGTAATCGTTCGGATTATTTTATTTTTTTTTTTTTTTTGTAATTCTTGGATGAGTTTGCAGACAAACTGGTAAAAGGTGCAGAAATTCTAAATCTACAGTTGATCTTAGAATGATTTCTATTATCAAATAAAACAAAACCGGAAGTTCTATCTCTGACAGGAAGTGAGAACCGGAAGTTCAGGTTTTTTTGCTTTAGCAAGTTTATTTTCAGTTCGATTTTGACCGGATTTTCAGATTTGAAAACTTCAATGTATTTGTCAAATAACAATTATAGGTTTTATGCAATTAGGTTAAATATTTTACCCACGATTTGCAATTCAATATTCAAGGGTCATCGGCAAAAATTTCAGACCGTGATTTCTCCTTTAATATAAATGGTAAAATTTTGAAACTTTACCAGTTGATAGGCGATATGTTTATAATTTTTGAAAAAATGTGAAAAAAAAATTCCACTTCCGGTTTAGCCTCAAATGACGTAATTACGTAACTTCCGGTCTATAACTGCTAGGTGAAAAGTGAAAACTGTTTTATAAATAACTTGTCAATAGTAATTGATTTGACCTAAATAATTAGGTCAAGCTGCCATATCGGCCGCCATTTTGAATTTTCGTTACAATTCTTAAATCCGAAATTCAGACACTACTGATAGACCGATTTTGATGAAATTTAGCACATAGATACAATGGAACATTATCTACCTTTTCTTGGAGACCGATTTTCAAATTTCGTATTTTCTTTCTAATTATTTAAATTTCGATTTTTTCAAAATTAGGTCACTTTAACGGCTACGGAAGGTGTGACCCACTTAATCTATGACCTTGAAAATTAGGTCAAATAATATTCAATATATTGTCTACGAGTAGATATTTTTTTAATTTGGCTTACTTAAAAAATTCATAGAGATAAGTGTACTTAAATACAGCAAAAATTGATAATTTTCATATTTTCGCCATCATTAACCGTTACGGAAGGTGTGACCTAATTATTTTATGACTTTGAAAACTAGGTCAAATGATATTCAATATATTGTCTAGATGTAGGTAATTGCAACTTTAGCCTATATAATATTTTAAGGCTCTCGAAATACGTTCATAATTGTAAGCAATTCTAGTTTTTTTTTTTTTTTTGTAATTCTTGGATGAGTTTGCAGACAAACTGGTAAAAGGTGCAGAAATTCTAAATCTACAGTTGATCTTAGAATGATTTCTATTATCAAATAAAACAAAACCGGAAGTTCTATCTCTGACAGGAAGTGAGAACCGGAAGTTCAGGTTTTTTTGCTTTAGCAAGTTTATTTTCAGTTCGATTTTGACCGGGTTTTCAGATTTGAAAACTTCAATGTATTTGTCAACTAACAATTATAGGTTTTATGCAATTAGGTTAAATATTTTACCCACGATTTGCAATTCAATATTCAAGGGTCATCGGCAAAAATTTCAGACCGTGATTTCTCCTTTAATATAAATGGTAAAATTTTGAAACTTTACCAGTTGATAGGCGATATGTTTATAATTTTTGAAAAAATGTGAAAAAAAAAATTCCACTTCCGGTTTAGCCTCAAATGACGTAATTACGTAACTTCCGGTCTATAACTGCTAGGTAAAAAGTGAAAACTGTTTTATAAATAACTTGTCAATAGTAATTGATTTGACCTAAATAATTAGGTCAAGCTGCCATATCGGCCGCCATTTTGAATTTTCGTTACAATTCTTAAATCCGAAATTCAGACACTACTGATAGACCGATTTTGATGAAATTTGGCACAAAGATACAATGGATCATTATCTACCTTTTCTTGGAGACCGATTTTCAAATTTCGTTTTTTCTTTCGAATTATTTAAATTTCGATTTTTTCAAAATTAGGTCACTTTAACGGGTACGGAAGGTGTGACCCACTTAATCTATGACCTTGAAAGTTAGGTCAAATAATATTCAATATATTGTCTACGAGTAGATATTTTTTAATTTGGCTTACTTAAAAAATTCATAGAGATAAGTGTACTTAAATACAGCAAAAATTGATAATTTTCATATTTTCGCCATTTTTAACCGTTACGGAAGGTATGACCTAATTATTTTATGACTTTGAAAACTAGGTCAAATGATATTCAATATATTGTCTAGATGTAGGTAATTGCAAATTTAGCCTACATAATATTTTAAGGCTCTCGAAATACGTTCATAATTGTAAGCAATTCTAGTTTTTTTGTTTTTTTTTTTGTAATTCTTGGATGAGTTTGCAGACAAACTGGTAAAAGGTGCAGAAATTCTAAATCTACAGTTGGTCTTAGAATGATTTCTATTATCAAATAAAACAAAACCGGAAGTTCTATCTCTGACAGGAAGTGAGAACCGGAAGTTCAGTTTTTTTTTGCTTTAGCAAGTTTATTTTCAGTTCGATTTTGACCGGATTTTCAGATTTGAAAACTTCAATGTATTTGTCAACTAACAATTATAGGTTTTATGCAATTAGGTTAAATATTTTACCCACGATTTGCAATTCAATATTCAAGGGTCATCGGCAAAAATTTCAGACCGTGATTTCTCCTTTAATATAAATGGTAAAATTTTGAAACTTTACCAGTTGATAGGCGATATGTTTATAATTTTTGAAAAAAAAGTGAAAAAAAAATTCCACTTCCGGTTTAGCCTCAAATGACGTAATTACGTAACTTCCGGTCTATAACTGCTAGGTGAAAAGTGAAAGCTGTTTTATAAATAACTTGTCAATAGTAATTGATTTGACCTAAATAATTAGGTCAAGCTGCCATATCGGCCGCCATTTTGAATTTTCGTTACAATTCTTAAATCCGAAATTCAGACACTACTGATAGACCGATTTTGATGAAATTTAGCACATAGATACAATGGATCATTATCTACCTTTTCTTGGAAACCGATTTTCAAATTTCGTATTTTCTTTCGAATTATTTAAATTTCGATTTTTTCAAAATTAGGTCACTTTAACGGGTACGGAAGGTGTGACCCACTTAATCTATGACCTTGAAAATTAGGTCAAATAATATTCAATATATTGTCTACGAGTAGATATTTTTTAATTTGGCTTACTTAAAAAATTCATAGAGATAAGTGTACTTAAATACAGCAAAAATTGATAATTTTCATATTTTCGCCATCATTAACCGTTACGGAAGGTGTGACCTAATTTTTTTATGACTTTGAAAACTAGGTCAAATGATATTCAATATATTGTCTAGATGTAGGTAATTGCAAATTTAGCCTACATAATATTTTAAGGCTCTCGAAATACGTTCATAATTGTAAGCAATTCTAGTTTTTTTTTTTGGGAAGCTCCCTAGCTCAACTTGAAAATGGTATTGAAATTTGGTTTGAAAAATGCGATAAGATACGTACTGGTATCGAAAATGAATATTTATAACTAAAATTTTTATGCATCGTAAGTGAGAAATTGCATAATAATAATTGAATAATTGCATAACTTTGTTGCTAATTATCCGATCGCTTTGAAACATACAGAATATAGAGAAGTCGCCTATAGAAATAAAAAGATATCATAAAAATTTTTCTACCACTTCCGGTTTTTGCGTGAGAACTTCCGGTTTTTCAGAACCACGTTGTGTGACCCAACCTCCGGTGTATGTAAGAAATGAGTACAAAAGCTATACATATAAACTATCAGGCATAATTAGAACCCAATTAGAGGAAAAAATTCTAACCGGAAGTGAAACCTTATGTGTTATCACAGAACGGTGAAATTTAGCAAAATTTTAAAAAGTCCGCTAATTTTTCTCCGATTTGTACGATTTTGGTGTTTTTTGAAACCTTGTTACTTTATCTACAATTTGTTGGGAACAGAATTTTCATTTTCAAATTTAATTTTTTTTAAAGCCCGATTGATTTTTTAAAAAAATTAAAAGGCTTTATCAAATGACCTTGACCTTCAATGACCCTGAATTTTTACAAGTAGAATGTTATTGACATTAGTTATCCACATGCAAAAACCGGAAGTGGTAGAAATTATTTTATGATGCGGTTTTAAAATTCATGGTCATTGAAGGTCAAGGTCATTTGATATAGCCTTGTGAATTTTCAAAAAACTAAAACGGGTACAAAAAAAAAAATTTTTTCGATCATAATAGGCATATGTGTGGATAGCTTAGGTCAAGAACATTCTTCTTGAAAAATTCAGGGTCATTGAAGGTCAAGGTCATTTGATTTGGCCTTTTGAATTTTCAAAAAAAAATTCAATCGGGCATAAAAAAAATTAAATTTGAAAATCAAAATTCTGTTCCCAACAAGTTTTAGATAAAGTAACAAGGTTTCGAAAAACACCAAAATCGGACAAATCGAATAAAATTTAGCGGACTTATTAAAATTTTGCTGAATGTTACCGTTCTGTGATGACACATAAAGTATCACTTCCGGTTTGGATTTTTTATTCTAAAAGGGTTCTAATTATGTCTGATAGTATATATGTATAGCTTTTTTACTGATTTCTTACATACACCGGAAGCTGAATGACCCAACGCGGTTCTAAAAAACCGGAAGTTCTCACGCAAGAAACGGAAGTGGTAGATTAATTTTTATGATGCGGTTTTATTTCTATAGGCGACTTCTCTATATTCTGTAATTTTCAAAGCGATCGGATAGTTAGCAACAAAGCTATGCAATTATGCATATTATTAGTATGCAATTACTAACTACTGATGCGTAAATATTTTAGTTTTATATATTCATTTTCTATTCCAGTACGTATCTTATCGTATTTTTCAAACCAAATTTCTATACCATATTCGATGTGGGGCTAGGGAGCTCCCCAAAAAAAAAGTCTAATGAAAACAAAGCGGAACTAGAACTGTGAACAGCTCCGAGCGTGGCAACTATGCGTTATCCCATGGATTTCGAACATTTTGAAACTTCTAACCTGCTAGCTTTCAATTCCGGTACTTTTCAGCCTACAATTGTAAGCGTAAACTTTCCGCTATATAGGCAATTTTTTCTACTATAAGTTTCTACTATCAGTCCCTTATTAGATTTTTGTACATGTCTAAGATTTCGGTAGGATATTTACATAAATTCCAAACCAAAATTTAAGTAGGTAGTAAGATGACAATTTGTCATGAAATTTAAACTCTCTATATTCAAATTTTAACATTATTTTGTAATTTTGGTTGTAATTAACATAGAGAGAAAATTCAAGCTATGTGATAATTTGCTAATTCCCAGCTTTATAAAGAGATATTTTTTGAATTTGTATGCAAAAATTTTACAAAAAAATAAATAAATTTTATTAGGGTTATCAGATTATATCATTAGATTAATTTACTCTTTGGCCACCTATGTGCGTTGAACCGTGACTAATGTGGTCAATAGTTCATCTGTGTTTTATAAGACTTCTATGTCTGCTACTCTTCACATGACTGTATTTGACATTTTTTTTATAAAATCATTTCTATTTAAGATACGAACAAAATTCGAACTGATCAATGACAAGCGAATCTACTTCTTTAACTTGATGTATGTTTTGAATTTGAATGGAAATATTTTGCCAAAAAAAAAAAAAAAAAATTCGGGTGTAAGAAATTACATAATCAGATTAATTTGTTTCTCAGCTCAGTGATTTGACAAGTAGGTGTGAAAATTTAAACCACCAGTTTTATTGACATGTTATATAACAGGCTTTAACACCCTGACTGATCAATTTGAAACAGATTTTATGAAATAAAAAACCCAAAATTGGTATTTATTTTGTTAATTTATCTAAAATTAATGCTTGAATTTTCATGGTAAAACGACCATGTCGCATATCATTTAAGAGACAATTTAATTTGGAGTCCAATGATGTATACCAAATTGATGAGGTCAAGGCCATTCTATATGGAAAATTTCAAGGTCATTGAAGGTGAAGGTATAGAATTTCAAATTTTCAAAAAATTCAAACGGGCATAAAATAAATGTAAGTTCGAAAATCAAAATTCTGTTTCAAACATCCTTTAGATAAGGGAGCAAGGTTTTGATAGATACCAAAATCATACAAATCGGATAATAAATGACGGACTAATTAAATTTTAAAGAAAATTTGCCATTCTCGGAAAAATGGCGCATGCGCAACTAGCAATTAGAATGTTTTTCTTCTCGAGGGATGCAAATTATTTTGTATAGCTAATATATACTATTTTTGCTTACATTCTTGACTTACACGGGATGTAGGGTCGCCTGAAATGAGATAAAAAAACGGAAGTCCCCACGCCCAAACCGGAAGTGATCAAAAAGTTTTGATGATATATTTTTAATTGTGTTGCGTATCTATCTATATCCTGTAAATTTCAGATCGATCCGAACATTAGAGCCCAAAATAGTCAGATTTCGGTGGGCTATAAAACCGGAAGTTAATATTTGTCATGCAATATCAGCACATCTATAGACAGCTGAGGTCAAGGACATTCTACATCTCAAATGTCAAGGTCATTGAAGGTCAAGGTCACGAGATATAGAGTTTTAAATTTTCGAAAAATTCGAACGGGCATAAAAAAAATTCAAATTCGAAAATCAAAATTTTGTTCCCAACATTTTTTAGATAAAGTATAAAGGTTTCGATAGACACCAAAATCATAAAAATCGGTTAATAATTGGCGGACTTATTAAATTTTTAAGAAAATTTGCAATTTTTGAAAACTGCGCATGCGCAACATTCAATTTAATTTTTCTTCATCTCAGGGGATTAAAATCATTTAGTATAGCTAAAATATACTGTTTTTGTTCAGAATCATGAATTACATGGGAAGCAGGGTCGCCCGACATGAGACGAAAAAACCGGAAGTCCCCACGCCCAAACCGGAAGTGATCAAAAAATTTTGATGATGTAGTTTTAATTGCGCTGCCTATCTATCTATATCCTGTAAATTTCAGACCGATGCGACTATTAGGGCCCGAGCTAGCTTGAAATCTTGTTTGCATATTATGCAATTATCCACTTTCGGGTTAGCGAAAATTTCATGTTAGATATTCATTTTTGATTCCAGCCCATATAAAAACCATTGGTGAAAACAGAAATAGTCTATCTTTTTCCGTTTGGGCTAGCGAGCTTCCCAAAAAAAAAAAAAAAAAAAAAAAAAAAAAAAAAAAAAACTAGAACTGTGAACAGCTCCGAGCGTGGCAACTATGCGTTATCCCATGGATTTCGAACATTTTGAAACTTCTAACCTGCTAGCTTTCAATTCCGGTACTTTTCAGCCTACAATTGTAAGCGTAAACCTTCCGCTATAGAGGCAATTTTTTCTACTATAAGTTTCTACTATCAGTTCCTTATTAGATTTTTGTACATGTCTAAGATTTCGGTAGGATATTTACATAAATTCCAAACCAAATTTTAAGTAGGTAGTAAGATGACAATTTGTCATGAAATTTAAACTCTCTATATTCAAATTTAAACATTATTTTGTAACTTTGGTTGTAATTAACATAGAGAGAAAATTCAAGCTATGTGATAATTTGCTTATTCACAGCTTTATAAAGAGATATTTTTTGAATTTGTATGCAAAAATTTTACAAAAAAATAAATTTTATTAGGGTTATCAGATTATATCATTAGATTAATTTACTCTTTGGCCACCTGTGTGCGTTGAACCGTGACTAAAGTGGTCAATAGTTCATCTGTGTTTTATAAGACTTATATGTCTGCTACTCTTCACATGCCTGTATTTGACATTTTTTTTATAAAATCATTTCTATTTAAGATACGAACAAAATTCGAACTGATCAATGACAAGCGAATTTACTTCTTTAACTTGATGCATGTTTTGAATTTGAATGGAAATATTTTAAGAAATTACATAATCAGATTAATTTGTTCCCCAGCTCAGTGATTTGACAAGTAGGTGTGAAAATTTAAACCACCAGTTTTACTGACACGTTATATAACAGCCTTTAACACCCTGACTGATCAATTTGAAACAGATTTTATGAAATAAAAAACCCAAAATTGGTATTTATTTTGTTAATTTATCTAAAATTAATGCTTAAATTTTCATGGTAAAACGACCATGTCGCATATCATTTAAGAGACAATTTAATTTGGAGTCCAATGATGTATACCACATTGATGTGGGATGAATATATTTTATGTTAGTACTGGAGTTGTAAAATTTAATTTTGCTTTTTTAAAATATGCTTCTGCACTTTTGGCATATATCCTTTATTGAAGAGTTTTGATGCTATTATAAAACAGAAAATCTCAAGTCAATGTGTTCATAAGGAAATGTAATATTGCCGTTCAAAGTTTCAAAAATGTCAGAATTCGGTTGGCTATAAAACCCAGAATTTGATATTTTTCATTCAATATTGTCATATCTATAGACAGCTGAGGTCAAGGCCATTCTATATGGAAAATTTCAAGGTCATTGAAGGTGAAGGTCACAAGATAGAGAATTTCAAATTTTCAAAAAATTCAAACGGGCATAAAAAAAAATTTATGTTCGAAAATCAAAATTCTGTTTCAAACATCCTTTAGATAAGGGCGAAAGGTTTTGATAGATACCAAAATCATACAAATCGGATAATAAATGACGGACTAATTAAATTTTAAAGAAAATTTGCCATTCTCGGAAAAATGGCGCATGCGCAACTAGCAATTGGAATTTTTTTCTTCTCGAGGGATGCAAATTATTTTGTATAGCTAATATACTGTTTTTGCTTACATTCTTGAATTACACGGGATGTAGGGTCGCCTGAAATGAGATAAAAAAACCGGAAGTCCCCACGCCCAAACCGAAAGTGATCAAAAAATTTTGATGATATATTTTTAATTGTGTTGCGTATCTATCTATATCCTGTAAATTTCAGATCGATCCGAACATTAGAGCCCGAAAGTGTAACATAACCGTCCAAAATTGCAAAATAGTCAGATTTCTGTGGGCTATAAAACCGGAAGTTAATATTTGTCATGCAATATCAGCACATCTATAGACAGCTGAGGTCAAGGACATTCTACATCTCAAATGTCAAGGTCATTGAAGGTCAAGGTCACGAGATATAGAGTTTTAAATTTTCGAAAAATTCGAACGGGCATAAAAAAAATTCAAATTCGAAAATCAAAATTCTGTTCCCAACATTTTTTAGATAAAATATCAAGGTTTCGATAGACACCAAAATCATAAAAATCGGTTAATAATTGGCGGACTTATTAAATTTTTAAGAAAATTTGCTATTTTTGAAAACTGCGCATGCGCAACATTCAATTTAATTTTTCTGCATCTCAGGGGATTAAAATCATTTAGTATAGCTAAAATATACTGTTTTTGTTTAGAATCTTGAATTACATAGGAAGCAGGGTCGCCCGACATGAGACGAAAAAAACGGAAGTCCCCACGCCCAAACCGGAAGTGATCAAAAAATTTTGATGATGTAGTTTTAATTGCGCTGCCTATCTATCTATATCCTGTAAATTTCAGACCGATGCGACTATTAGGGCCCGAGCTAGCTTGAAATCTTATTTGCATATTATGCAATTAGCCACTTTTGGGTTAGCGAAAATTTCATGTTAGACATTCAATTTTGATTCCAGCCCATATAAAGACCATTGGTGAAAACAGAAATAGTCTATCTTTTTCCGTTTGGGCTAGCGAGCTTCCCAAAAAAAAAAAAAAAAAAAAAAAAAAAAAAAAATAATCCGAACGAAAACAAAGCGTGACAAATTTTATTTGCCACGCAATAATCCGAACGAAAACAAAGCGTGACAAATTTTATTTGCCACGCAAAATTTTGATGATGTAGTTTTAATTGCGCTGCCTATCTATCTATATCCTGTAAATTTCAGACCGATGCGACTATTAGGGCCCGAGCTAGCTTGAAATCTTGTTTGCATATTATGCAATTAGCCACTTTCGGGTTAGCGAAAATTTCATGTTAGATACATTTTTGATTCCAGCCCATATAAAAACCATTGGTGAAAACAGAAATAGTCTATCTTTTTCCGTTTGGGCTAGCGAGCTTCCCAAAAAAAAAAAAAAAAAAAAAAAAAAAAAAAAAAAAAAATAATCCGAACGAAAACAAAGCGTGACAAATTTTATATGCCACGCAAAAAAAAAAATAATCCGAACGAAAACAAAGCGTGACAAATTTTATTTGCCACGCAATAATAATAATATTTTTTATTAAAGTGTTACAAATAATTACATATTACAACAATGTCTATATCTATTATCTATCTATCTAATCTATCTATTATATATATAAGAGGAAGTGTCTGTATGTGTGTGTGTGTGTGTGTGTGTGTGTGTGTCTATGGTCGCCATAGCTCAAAGACGGAGGCAGGCAGAAAGTTACTTTTGTTCCTCCGCCGTATCGAAACTACCTCGTCATTTAAGGAGTCATCATAAATCAGAACCTGAAGCGGAAAAATTGATATCCGAAAAAGATCCAAAAAGAATATCTGACATTTTATACAAACTTAGGAACTTGGGAAACCATAAACACAACTCAGAAGTAATACGTCTGAACAAGGGCTTTTTAATAGTAGGCTATCGCCCTAGAGATGGCAGAGTTAAACCAGAAGATTATGGGCCCTGTTCTTATTGTTATGGG
>JAUJPP010000006.1:0-29469 GCA_030562195.1 Nipponacmea schrenckii
AAATGGCCCTTTACCCCTTTAACAAAAATCCAAAGTCTTTCAATTTGTAATCTTGTTTATATTGATGATCGTTTAATAGGGAAATTTCAAAGAGGTTAAAAGGCACGAACATTCCTCGAGGCGATACAAGAACACGCTATAGATCCAGAAAATTATTATCTAATAAAAGGATTTAAATTGATTGACAGGAGATGTGAAAAGAGGGTTAAAGTTTGATTTGAGTTATAATTGTTTATGACTTGTCTGCCAGAAACAGATTAATTTGATTATGTAATATTTTAACTCTTTAATAAAAAATAAAAATTTATTCAATCCTTTTGCTAAATCTTCACTTACAAATTCAAACATACGCCCATTTAGAGCAGTGAATTTTAGTTACATTTTCCTGTTCGAATTTTCACTGTGGTATAAATAGAACGCTATCTGCAAACAAAATATAACATTGTATTTTTTATATAAACTCGTAGGGAGCATCTGTTTTAAGCTGGAAGGAAGCGTTGAGATTGATTTAAATTTGCAACAAATATTGTGAACATATTAGTGTCTTGAGTCTAAATGTTCTGAGATAATAAGAAAATTGGCCTATAGGGTT
This sequence comes from Nipponacmea schrenckii, assembly GCA_030562195.1. Lineage (NCBI taxonomy): Eukaryota > Metazoa > Mollusca > Gastropoda > Lottiidae > Nipponacmea > Nipponacmea schrenckii. The sequence continues at coordinate 593 of JAUJPP010000006.1, forward strand.
TGACAGAAGGTATGGCCTTTGGTTGATACTCACTATTCATAAAGCCCCCTCCCATTTCGTTATGGTCTTTGGACCAGTTGGTACTTCTATCCTTTCATAGAGCGCCACTCCCATTTCGCCTATAGCCTTTTTAAAAAAAATTTATGATGTCTTTTTATTGCTATAGGCGACTTCTCTATATTCTGTAATTTTCAAAGCGATCGGATAATTAGCAACAAAGTTGTGCAATTATTCAATTATTATTATGCAATTTCTCACTTCCGATGCATAAAAATTTTAGTTATAAATATTCATCCTACATGTGGATAGCTAATGTCAATAACATTCTACTTGTAAAAATTCAGGGTCATTGAAGGTCAAGGTCATTTGATATAGCCTTTTAATTTTTTTAAAAAATCAATCGGGCTTAAAAAAAAATTAAATTTGAAAATGAAAATTCTGTTCACAACAAATTGTAGATAAAGTAACAAGGTTTCAAAAAACACCAAAATCGTACAATTCGGAGGAAAATTAGCGGACTTATTAAAATTTTGCTAAATTTTGTCACCGTTCTGTGATAATACATAAGGTTTCACTTCCGGTTAGAATTTTTTCCTCTAATTGGGTTCTAATTATGCCTGATAGTTTATATGTATAGCTTTTGTACTCATTTCCTGCATACAGTGGAGGTTGGGTCACCCAATGTGGTTCTGAAAAACCGGAAGTTCTCACGCAAAAACCGGAAGTGGTAGAAAATTTTTTATGATGTATTTTTATTTCTATAGGCGACTTCTCTATATTCTGTAATTTTCAAAGCGATCGGATAATTAGCAACAAAGTTATGCAATTGTTCAATTATTATTATGTAATTTCTCACTTACGATGCCTAAAAATTATAGTTATAAACATTCATTTTCGATTCCAGTACGTATCTTATCGCATTTTTCAAACCAAATTACAATACCATTTTCGAGTTGAGCTAGGGAGCTTCCCGAAAAAAAAAAAAAAAAAAAAAAAAAAAATTATAACGAAAATAAAGCGTTTCAAATTTTATTTGCCACGCAACTAGGTACTTGCTAGATTATAAGATGTTAGTATTACGAGTATTGATATAATCAATAAAACAAAATAAATCAAGATGTTGATGGAATGTTGCGAATTCTAAATGTTCCTCACCGAGAAACAAGAGTTGGGTATTTGGATAAAGTATTTGGTTGAAAAGGAGTCTGGTTTTGTTATTGGAGAGTTTAAAGCTAACAAGTCAGTCACCGGACAATTTATAGAATTTAGAAAGATCATTGTCCATAAAGATTTTGTACAGCTATCTGCAGGTGTTATCGACAAATAATCCAGATACGTTTTGAAGATCGACTTGATTGTCACTTCAATGATGACATTTTACTTTAAAAGTAGCATTACATCATAGGTAAGGTGTTAAAGGCCGATACATGGCTGAATAATGTGTAGAAACATTAAGTGCTGCTTCTTGTACAATATACAACTACAAACATTCTTACCTCGTATATTTCCCTTCGTATTGAAATCTGAAAAAAAATAATATAAAATAATAAAACAATCCATTTTTAAAGTGGTAGTACGCATCATTTAACAGGGTATATTTTGTTGTTTGGAAAGATAACAGATTGTGTTCTGATATTGTGCAGAAGTCTGTACATTTAAAACACATTATCAAGTGGCTGAACATAATCCTGTCATAGGTATTTTGAAGTCATTCACTTGTAAAAGTTTTTTTTATCACTTGCTCGAGTTTCTATTGCTACTCTTATTACTATTCTAAATGACACAGGAACATCTAAGTCTCTATTTCTGGATCAAGTAGGTAAATGTTTTTTTTTTTACAATAAAAAATTTATATACAATTGATGAATCACTAATAACAAATTCAAAGATAAATAGTTACTTGATTTTAAGATGAAGGGCTTTAAGATGTTAGTATTATGAGTATAGATATAATCAATAAAACAAAATAAATCAAAAGTTCTGTCGTTTTTTTGAAAATATCAATTTCCATGTACGATTCATACATGATTCTCTCTACAGACAAAGTCTCAATGTTAGAACTTAGAGTGAGCCATGATTTTATTTTATTACGAGTAAATGTGTATTTATAGTACAAGTGATCTATGGTCTACATATCAAATTTAAAAACAATATTTATTTGTTGCAATTATTTGAAACCATGATAGTACTGAATCTTTGATAATTTGACGATATTTCGATGGAAAGTAGAAACAGTAAGTACTGATTCTTGTACAATTTACAACTACAAACATTTCATACCTCGTTTCTTGTCATTTGATATTCCTCATCTTCCTCCTCATCATCTTCCTCGGCATCATCATCTTCCTCATCAAAATACTCAAACTGAAAAATAAAAAAAATAAAAAAGATAATACAATTTGTTGTTAAGGTGGCAGTATGTATTATTTTACAAGGTATATTTTGTTGTTTGGAAAGATAACAGATTGTGTTCTGATATTGTACAAAAGTCTGTACATTAAAAACACATTCTGAAGTAGCTTTTTCTGAACCTAATTCTGTCATGGGTATTTTGAAGCCATTCACTTGTTAATGTTTTATATCACTTGCTTAAGTATTGCTACTCGTTTGACTAACATAAATGTAACACCTCTAACTAAATAAGTCACAAGATTTCACCGAATTTGCACAAGATCTTCTGATTTCGACCAAGCCTGTACGATTGCTTTTTCAAAACTGAAAGAGCTTGGGTATTCTAAATGATTTTTACGAAACATAAAAATTTCTACTGAAACACAGACTAAAAATAAACTTTGTGCCGAAGTACCTCCAGTTTTAAGGAGTGTCAAGCAAATACAAAACATGTCCCTTTATATCATAACTCATTATTACTAGTAACTCTACAAGTAAAAGATACCGATCAAGGAGCAAATGTGAAAAGTCGAATGTAAAACATTTCATTTCAAGTAAAAATTGTCCCAAACAATATGTCGGAGAAACTAAGAACAATTTGCGCACTCATGTTAATGCTCACAGATCAGATATCAAATTAAAGACCATTCACTTGACGATCTCATCCTTACCCCAATTGAGCGCATAGAAATCGATCTGTCGGAAAATGAAAATGGATTCAGACATTAAATAAAACAAAACCTATAGGACTTAATATTCACCATAATGCAGGTATGGCACTCTTTGTTACATTCAATACAACAAGTAATAAAGCATGCAAGATAATTTTTTATGCCCATTAGAGTTTGTAAGAGAAATTTTCCCATGTTTCATACCAGGCATGGTAAAATACGCCCACTGGCAGCATTGTATTTGAATAATAAATTGGGCATTAAAACATTCATTGAAAAGAGTTTCACCAAAATCCATTAAAAATTGCCGCAAAACAATGTCTTATAAAATCCAATGCTAACAAAAAGTTTTAATATATCATAAAAAATTGAAGCTCCTATTACATTTACAATAAAATTTTTACATAATTTGATTGAGTCAAGGGCAAAAACTCAAAAACTATTCATTAATAAATCGTCAATTTCAAAATTCTCGTCTTATCAATTCTAGTGCTCACACAAAAATTTATTAAAATCCATTGAACATTTTTACTAGGTCAAGGGCAATAACTATTCATTGAAAACCGTCAAATTCAACCTTTTTTCAGCCATTTTATTTATTCCAATACTCATACCAAGTTTTATCAAAATTCATTAAAAAATATACCTTCTTTTTTACCCACAATAAAATTTTGACGCGATTTTACTAAGTCTAGGACAGTAACTCGCGAAGCACAAAAATATGAATCTTCTCTTTGTAAAGTAATCGTTCGATCTTGGATACGTGTTTTCGACACACCTTGCATTTTGTGTGGATAGTTTTTACCGTGTTCTCATCGAAGGTGAAATCAAAAGTGTCCCTTAATTCTTTATGCAACACATTCAACATAGTGTGCTTCGAAACGTATCCACGATGATGGAACTTAGTGGCTGTGTTTGGATGGCTTTTAATGTGTGGTCATCATAAAATTATTACGCTATTTATCAGTGTTTATTTTTATCTATTTTACAGTATATGAATATAAATCTATGTCATTATATAATAATAATAAATCCTCGGCTCGAGTTTATATAATTCTACCAGTGAACTCTTGGTTTGGTCATCCAGATTATAAATATTATTGACTCGTAACGAAAGTCGGACAATTTGAGCTTGACGATCGGAACAAAATTTTTGTCTTTCGTGAAGTAAACATATTTTTTTATTGCGCGGATCCAAAAGGACTCGGGCGATTGGGGTTTATGAGAGTCTTGGCGCGAATGGGATTCGGAGACTCGCGTGAATTTTTAGGCCTGAAATCCATTGAAAATTGTAGCTTCTATTGCACTCACAATAAAATTTTGACGCGATATTACTATGTTAAGGGAAATAATTCAAAAACCGCTCATCAAAAATTCATCAAAATCGAATTGACTGCCGTTTTATAAATCCTAACATTCTCCATTTTTTAAGAATTGGCCATGAAGAGTCTTCATCTTTGGCCAATTTATTTACAAATGAATTACAAATTTTTCATTGTTTGATATAATTACAACAATTACAATCATTCCTAAAATTTAGTGTATCCACTGGCCACAAAAATTGGTCGGCCAGTGAAGTAATGTCAAAGTCTCAGTTGGTAGATTTCAACAGATTTGTAAAATAGAATGTGATTGGTTGCTCACTTCTCAATATCAGATCATTTATAGTTTCTTATTTTATTGCCAAGGGAAGAGAACTCTTCATAGAATTCATTGACTTCGAAAAATAAATAAATATTGTGCTTAAAACTTTTATTATATTAATAACTTTGAAACTTTATGAAAATGGTATAACGTTCTTAAGTTTATAATCAATCTGATGCATTTACAAAGTAATTATTTTGAAATTTCGTTTTAGAAACTTTTGAGATTTGATCATACAATCTGTTCATCTCCTATACCTACTGTAAGAATTGTACAAGGTAGATGTTATATAGCCTTAGGCAAAGTTAGGCTACTATGTGTGGGTTATTGTGATCTCAAAGGTCAAATTTGTCCTTGTGTCCACTTTTTTTCAAAAACTATTAATCAATTATTAATAATGGAGTAGTATTATATCTTAAATATATCTGGCACCCCTTCGCTCCGAGCTCCCGGATATCTGTAAGATCTAATAATACTGTTTGAAATTTTAAATAAAATATGTGATTTGAAAATATTTTTCAATCTTATCTAAAACAGTTCGAGAGTCTGTTTATTAACTGAAAGGTTTGTGTGTAAAATATTTAGTAATACATTTTCCATTTACGTGGCAAGTACTCCACCAGATGTTATGAATAATCAATAATACAGTATTGACTCAGAAATATGTGTAATATATCATGTGGTCTTATTAACATAGAAAAGGAATATCGTGCCTCTAAGACTGCACACTGGAGTAGCTTATTAACATAAAATAGGAATATCATTCCTCTGAGACTGCGCATTTGAACAGCAACCTAATATCAACATCCGTAACTATGAGTTGAACTATAAATGATAATTTATAGTAATGTTGTATTGATTATGAAAGCCAAATGTATTTATACAGTGTTATATATTGATTTTATAATAAAATTATTTTGTTGTATTTCTTTTATCAAATCTACTATATTAAAAATATGCGATTGATTTTAAAGCATGAAAAGGATAAGTACACTGGCGATGGTTTCTGCTCTGGATTGATGTCCCTTATACCAAAGGTTACATCCTTTGTAACTAAAAACAAATACCTTATATCCTCGGGGTCCAAAGCGATCTCGTCGGTTTGGCAGGCTGTAAGTGCAATTACCAAATCTGTCCACCAAAAAAATGAAAAAGATGATTTGCGCAAACGATGGAGGTACGGTAACATTTGAAATCAATTCATTATCCAATTGGCTACTTCCGACGCTTGCTTCCGATGTGATATAAAATTAAAGACGGAGCTCCAAACCAAAACAACAAAATGTTACATTAGAAAACAATTTCTCCCCTCTTTATTCAGCGAAATGGTTTTAGAAGCCGGTTCAAATATAATTGAAACAATCAAACACCCAGGTGAATTTGACACTGTGTTGAAAACTCTACTTTATCCAAAAGATTATACCACAGCATCGGGTTGGATACCAGACACGGGAGATGGGGAAATATATTCTTAACAAGATAATTTACGAGTTGATGACAAACCTGGCGGCAGTTAGAACTACTGTTAACAATTTGATCAATATCACAAAATTCCAAAATAATGAGGGTTAGAAAAAGAGGGTTGTATTTTACAATAAACCTATTGATATAAATAGTTATGGGTCTTACATAAACTGGCCCCTCTATCCCTTATTTGGATTACTTGAACATAGAAAGGTTTACATTGGTCTACCTTTCAAATCCCATCTTCAGAGATTAATAAATAATGATAGAAAACAATTCAAATGCTCAATTAGAAATAACCAATATTCAATTATACGTGGTAGTAATAACCCCAACAATCGAAGTAGAAACAAGAATTCTTAGTAGTTTGAAAAAAGATATCGATATAGCATTTTTAAGAAGAAATACGTTTGGATCGGGGGAGAATTTCACATGGCAAGTGACGAATGCCACAAAACCAGCAAGATATTTAATACTTGGTTTCAAAAATCTTTCAGATTCACAATAAAATAGTAACAACCTTTTTAAAGTACCGGTGACAACTCCTAAAGTAGAAGGGTTCAAGTCAGATTAAACAACGATTCGTATCCAAATCAACCGTTGAAAATTGATCCTGATATAAAGGACTTTAATGAGTTGTATAGGAACTATAAGCTTGTGAGCGAATTATTTGGAAATGTACCACAGTTTAATTATTTCGATTTTATTCTAAATTTTCCTATATTTTGTTTTGATCTCTCTGCTCATAAAGAAGATTTGTTCAAAACAGGCGTACAGTTGTCTGTATAAATTTAAAAAACAGCTGGAGATAAGGCAGGGCATTGTCTTTTGTTAGACAATATTGTTAAATATAATGAATAGAAAGATGAATAGAATTGTATAAATTTCTAACTTTAAAAATGAAACTTGAAAATTTAGTCGCTAAAATATTAGAATCCTTCGCAAATGAGAAACCGAAAACAATTGCATATAATGGTATAAAAATTCATATTTCACAATCAATTATTAACAAACTAAAAAATCATAAAGTACTGGACAATATCATTTATAATGAAATAGACAAACAAGCTAAAGAGAGTGGGTTTCTGTTTGTTCTCATATTAATTTTCGGTGGATTAGCAGCTGCAGGTGCTGTTGTCGGTGGTGCAAGTGGTATAGCTTCAGTGGATAATAAGACAAAAGAAGAAGATGCTGAAGCCAGAGAAAACGTAATTTAGAAATGAAAGAATGAGCAAAAGGCTCCGGTGTAAAGGATAACTTAGCAAGTGTTAAACAATTCAATCACGCAACCAAGAAAACAGTAAAAGAAGGTTTGTCTAAGTTAATTGATCAAATTGATACGGTTGAAACTCAGATTCAAAAAGAAGGAGAGGGATTAATACTTAAACACATTCGCAGTGGTGATGGTTTATTTCTTTCAAAATATAAAGGAGAAGGTATTGTATTAAATCCTCATTAAAGAAGTGGCTGCAAAATGTAAACATTCAGATACGTTTCCACAAAATCCAATGTTAATGTGTATTGTTGGTCAATCCGGATCAGGAAAAACTCACCTCTTATTTAAGATGTTAACCACACCCCAATTATTAGATTTTAATTCTCTATACATTTATACATCAACTCCAGATAAATTATATTATCAATTTCTGAAAGCCTTAAAATATTTACAAAAAGATGACATACAGCAAATATTTCGAATTTATGAAAACGATGAAGAACTTCAAAATAACAAAACACCTGAAGAATTTATAAACTATTGTATGAAAGAAAACAACCCATCATTAACTCTTACAGATATTCAAGTTTTACTAACCAAAAAATGTGAATGATTTAGATTTGTCTAAAATCGACAAGAAAAGGAAAAAACTTGATCATTTTCGATGATTGTGTAGCACAATCAAACCAAACAGTTCAACAAGATTTCTTTACTAAAAGAAGAAATCACAATTGTCATTGTATATACCAATCTTAATCATTTTATGGAATGGATGGAATGTTTATTAGAAAGAATTGTTTTTTTTTTTTTTTAATTAAACGATAAAGATCTATCTCAAATACTCCAATCAGTAATTCATGGTATGGAGAAAGATGAATTTAAAAAACTTTGTAGAAGACAATGGAACAATCCTGACGATCATGGATATATCTGTGTTAATACAAGAAAACCAGCTGGACAAAAAGTTATGACAAATATTTGTAATTAAAAAATGACTGATTGGAATAAAATATTAAAGAGAAATAAAGAATACATTACAACTAAATATAAAAAAATCTAAAATTGAAAATAGAAGATTATCGCACATGGGAATGGAGGAGAGTTTATCAACTTTATTTAGTCCTCTATTAAAAAAGAAACCAACGACAGAAAATGTTCCTGCTGTAGAAAATGTTGCACCTCTAAAAATAGAAAATACAAATGAATTTATTATAAAATCACTTGATGATATAAAACGTTATTTTTCAAAGCCTGAACCAACTTTACCCAAATCTATTAAACCAGTTGTGGACGATTATGGATTATTGTTAAATGGTTATAGAATATTGTTTTCTCAAAATTCCCCTCAATTTAAAATAAATATTAAATTAAAACCCTTTATATATAAATTAACACACGGAATAATAGATTTGATGAACGGAGGGGATATTGCCATTGCCAATTACACTGATTTAATCGAATATTATAAAATTCTAATTGATACTAAAAAGACAGGAGACATATCAAACAGAATGAAAGAAGTTCAACTACATATAAAAGCTATGCGTGAACCAGATGAATATTGGGAAGAAAATCCAATCATAGAAGAAATAGACCTTTTCAATGATTTGGTAACTGGAGATGGTATAACTTTTTTATCAGATGATCCAGAACAATTACTTGACAGACTAAATATAATTATTGAAGCAGTGAAACATGGATATCATTCTGATTCAAATGAAATCCACGCTATCGTCAAAAGATTATTAGAAAAGGGAATTATAAATAAAGATGATTATATACATGTTTTAAAAAATGGATGAAGAATTTTTCATTATAACATCTAAGTCCTCGAAAAAAAAATTAACCCTAGATAATGAATGTGAACTCGATTCAAATAAAAACTTTAAGTAAGGACTAAAATATTTTTCAGTTAACAATTCAATAAGAAATGTTAGTGAACAGAATAAACAATTGAAAATTTCTAAAGACAACATTTAAATTATTAACATTATTACCAGGAAGTTATGAATATGTTTCCATCAACGAATTTATATCTCAATTTGTTGGAAGTCATAAGGATAGACCATTTATTGAATTCGAAGGTAATTTAAATCTGAACAAAATAAAACATCAAGTAGATTTCAATGTAGAAAACTCAATAAATGAATTATTAGGTTTTGAAAAGGAATTGTATACCAAATCAACACTTGCTCCTTATAAAGCAAATATTGAAAACGACACCGATATGATCAATATTCATAATTATTTGGTTGATGGTAGATTTTTCAATAAAAACAAGCAAAGTAATCTGTAGTTTCATTATTTTTCATTATAAGTACTGGAGCTGTTACAAATGTTTTATTTTTTTTAACTATCCCATGTGATAGATATGAAACAACTTCCTTAAGCTTTATTCTAAACCTGTATTTAGTTGTATATTTTCAAAAATTTGTGTAGCACGTAGGGAAGAAGCATGAATCTTTTTTTGTTTTTCACGGTTGGTTATTGTGGAAATTGTTTTTTCAAATGTTACATTTGTTATACCATATAAACCATTTACATGAAATTCTCCATTAGCAAATGTTTTATTTTTAATTTAAAAGGAAATAATATAGTAATAACTACCTCAGATGAAGTCTTAATTTCAAATTTTGCATAGTTGGTTTTCGCCACAAACACATTTTTAAATTGAGATGGCGTCATTAATCTTCCTCTAAATGTTGCAATAAATCCATACTTTTCTAAAGTACCATCATTAAAAGGTAAAGTAAAATAATAATGATTTTCTATATGTAGAAATTTTTTATTAATTTCTTGAAACATCTTTTCGTTTCTTTTATCTCATTCAGATATGGATGATTTTAATATCTCTAACTTCGCTTTGTCTACTACATTAGCTAATTGCTGTTCGATATAGGTATTAATTTCTGTTAGTTCATTATCATCATTAAGTTTAGTTTCTAGATTAGATAATTCTTGTTTTAATTTTTCTTCGCTTATATCTGGTTTGATATTAGCTATTATTGTTTTACATTTGATTTTTGTTTGGTTTTATCGGCTACACTAACTAATTGTTGTTCGATATAGGTTTTGATTTTTGCTAGCTTGTTGTTATTGCTAGTTTCTAGTTTAGACAAATCTTGTTTCAGCCTTTCTTCGCTTATACCTGGTTTAATATTATCTATTAGTTGTTTCAAATCTAATTTCTGTTTTGTAATTCTATCATCTTATTTGGATATTAATGAGATTAAATTCTGTAACTGAGTTTTATCAACCACATTAACTAATTGTTGTCGAATGTAAGTTTTAATTTCTGTTAGTTCATTGTCATCATTTAGTTTAGTTTCTAGATTAGATAATTCTTGTTTTAATTGTTCTACGCTTATACCTGGTTTGATATTAGCTCTTAGTCATTTCCTCTTTTAATCTTTCTTCATTTATACCTGGTTTAATGTTACTTATCAGTTGTTTTATATTTTATAATTTATAATTTTTGCTTTGTAATTTTTTCGTCTGGTTGAGATATTAATCAATTAAAATTTTTTAACTGAGATTTATCTACTAATCTACTACATTAGTTAATTGTTGTTGAATATAGGTTTTAATTTCTGTTAGTTCATTGTCATCACTGAGTTTCGTTTCTAGATTAGCTAATTCTTGTTTCAATCTTTCTTTATTTATACCTGGTTTAATGTTACCTATCAGTTGTTTAATATCTGATTTTTGTTTTGTAATTTTTTCGTCTAGTTGTGATATTAATAAATTTATTCTGTCCAACTGAGTTTTATCGACTGTATTAGCTAATTGTTATTGATAACTTTCTAGTTTTTCATGATGTGAATCTAAAAGTTTTTGATGGTTTCTAATTGGTTTTTACTATTATTTAGTTATTTTTGCTGATGTCGCAAATTGCTACAAACAGACCCAAACATTCGATTTTCTGGGATAAACTGGCCAAAGCAATGAGGTATCTGTGCAAAGTACTTTTTTTTTAAAAAACGTTATTTCCTACAGACGTAATTCGTTGACCCATAAAAATGTTAATTTGGAAGTTTACCCGATGTGCCACGCCCATCTAATTTTTTTGTCCAATCACATTCCAAATGTATATTTACGGTACAAATTTGAAGCCTGTACATCTAATAGATCACGAGATATTCACACAAACATCTAAAAAAAGGCGATAATGGTGCAAAATGTTTTATTTTCAACAAAAAAAAAATCAATTTTTATTTTAAAAACTTTTGTTATACATCGTTGCAAAAAGCACCTTAAAGTCTGGAATAAAAACAACCCTCTTCATTAATTAGGTCACGCTCTAGAGCGGTTCAAAGTTGCAAATTTTGATGTTTTCGGGCAGCTTTAAAGCCGGAAGTAGACGTCAGAGGTCACCAAAGGTCAAGGTCAATGCTGCAACTGTTGCAGCCTAGGTACAGTGAGGTGTGTAAATTTTGGAGAAAAAAAAACAATTTCGAAAACAAACTAGGATTTTGCGGTAGCTAAGTCCCACAATTAACCCCCTTTTTTGATGATTCAGCTATGTGTATGTATATGATATGTTTCTATATTTAGTATAACACAAAATACTACTGTAATTAGATCTCTCTCTATCAATCTAATATATATGTAGATGAGAGATTACTAGTGTATTTATGATTTGAGCGAGTCCTATCAGACCATGTTTTGAGAGTATAAAGTAGGTCTGTTAGATTTTAATGTTAGTCTGTCTTTTAATGTGTAGATTGATGCTGGCGTTTAAAGAAACAATTTTTCTGGAAAATAAACAAAGTTGTATTGCGCCATACTTTTTAGGTTTGGTTTTTGAAAAGTGCTCGTTCACAAGAAAGATGGCTCTACCCGGTTCTGCATTGCTCACAGGAAGCTGAACAGCGTAACAGAAAAGTATGAATACCCCTCTTCCCCTCATAGATGAAACATTAGATACTTTGCATGGGGTATCCTGGTTCTCTACACTTGACTTGGTGTTGGATATTGGCAAGTGGCTATGGAGCCTGGAAATATATCCAAGTCAGCATTTACGACTTATCAAGGTTTATATCAATTCAAGGTAATGCCATTCGGACTTTGTAATCCTACATCCATATTCAAAAGATTGATAAAAGGTGTCTTAGCTGGACTGCAATGGGAGATATGTCTCATATAATTGGATGATGTAATAGTGTTTTCAATAGATTGAAAACCGCAGTTTTGAAACTGAAGGCTAAGAAGTGTTTCGTGTTCCAGATGGAAGTTCAATATTTGGGCCACATAGTTTTGGAAAAGGGAATATCAACAGACCCTGCGAAGATAGAAATTGTTAAGAATTTTATGAGACCCATCGATCTTCACGAACTTCAAAGTTTTCTTGGTTTATTTTCATACTATAGAAGATTTATTCATCAATTTTCAAAATTAGCTTCATAACTAAACAGACTTACAAAAAAGACAAACCACATCATTTCACCATTATCCTATAATTTGTTCACCCCGGAAATGATTTCAACGGATTCCTCGATCCCAAAAACCTAGGGAAAGACACCAAATTTATTACTCTAGAACAATTCCACATGGAATTATACTTAGAATAATGACCCTTATGTCCCAATTCTGGAATATCTACCCACGTTTTTTTTGTCAATCTCCTAGAGGTCCCCTAGAAAGATCAAGAGTCAAAATTAGGGGACATATGATTGCACACAGAACCCCCCTCAGCCCCCGGACTATATGGGTTTACATCCGATATTTTCCAAAATGTAATGCACGTGAATAGTTCAAGCTACATGTAAGTAATTCTTTGAGGGTAAAAGAAAATTTTAGGTATTATCGATATGTTGGTAAAAAGAGTACGGATATTGTCAAGTGAAGAGTTGTAAGCTTTGATCTAGACAATTGAGATGTTGATAGTTGTGAACATAATAATAGGGTTGGTGGCACATATCGGAGAAGAAATATCTAATATGAGTTCAACGAAACTGAAGTATCTACAGAAGAAGGTTCAATATCAGACACATTCACATCCTAAAATAAGACTAGTCTATTGGCAGATTATGCCAAATTCGATCTAAGAAATGCTTTTAGGCATTGATTTCGACAGAAAGTGCGGTATTCCAAATATCACCGGCAACATTTCAAATACACATGAATCAAATCATAAGTGAAGTTGACTAGTTTTAAATATATCTTTGACAGTTTGACCGAGAAACAAGTTGGGTATTACAGTAGTTAAATATAGGCTTGCGGCAAGCCTCGCAAGCGAAATCGCCCACCAGCGGCTAATTAGTTAGCTAAATGTGAACTGTAAAACAAACTCGATATGAGAGTTTGATGCAATATCTATGGAAGGCGGAATCGCTTTTTTTTCAAAATATAGTCTATATCTTATTTGGAGATGGTTCTACAGCGACACCTGTCGTCATAATCATGACCTTCAAATATATTCGACATGTATTTGGAGAAATGTTTCGCAAGATTTGTTTAGCGAGATTTGTTATTGAACATTTGTATTTGGACATTTGTTGGTTGATTTTTGTGTTTGACAATTTTCATTTGAAGATATGTTTAGCTAGACATGTATTTGTAGATTTGTATTTGACGATATTTTTGGCAAGAATTCTATTAATTATTCAATTCAATAATTAGAAAATCGAATGTTTAGCGAAGAATTCCCATTTTTAATACAAATTATGATTTTTGTATACAAATGTCAATTTTCGACGACAAATGTTGAATTTAACGCACAAATTAAGAGATAAAAATTTAGAATTAAGAAATAGCAATGAAGAACATTGAATTAAAAACCATTCCGCCTTTCCACAAAAATACAGATTTAGCCAACAATCATTGTTCCAAGATTACGTGTAGACTAAACACGTGAAGTCTTGCATATTGATCCGCACAACATGCAACGTGCAATCCAAAATAATCGAACGGACCATCAAGACAACTAGAAATGAAAATAATCCATGAAATATTGTAACCTGTAGAGTGAGCACTAACTACATCTGAACTCGAAAACAACACGATATTTCCCCAAAAAATTACTAGTATCCAATCATCACAAAAATCAATAGGGATCATCTTCATAATGAAACTGACCCAAAAAAATCAAAAGAATTCATAAAGAATTGTAGCGTGAGCACGAGTTGCGCCCTAAAGCTAATGAAGTGAAACACGCTAAGTCAGATGCGATATTTTGGTGAAAATTTTCCAAGTCAGTAACTGAACAATTTATTTATTTAAGAAAATTCATTGTTCAAAGAGATTTCGATATCAGATGATTTCGTTCAGAAAATGCAGTGTCATCAGTGAATATTCGAGATACGTAACAAAGATCGTCTTGATTTTCTTTTAAGTGATTAAATGTGACAAATGGCTGAATAAGGTGTAGAAACAGTAAGTACTGCTTCTTGTACAATTTACAACTACAAACATTCTTACCTCTACAATCATTTCTTCCGACCAACACTGACTGCAATCAACATTTACAAACTGAAATATAAATTAAATAAAAAAACAAACTATCTAATGTGAAAGTGTTACCGTTTGTAAGAATAATCTATCTTGAATTTTGCAAGCAGTGAAATACGTGCAGAAGTCCGTGTGTGGCAGTTTGTCAACCGTTCCAGTACTCCATCAATAATTTATCTACAAGTTCATAAGGCAGCGCTAGCTTGTCTCCATATTGACTGGGAACGTACTTTTAGGTCAGGTTTTGATGATTCAATTGTTAGTTTTTAGGATATACCAGATCCGTCGTCCTTGAAACCTTAACCGTACGCCCTAGTCAAATGGTAATGCTTCCCCCTGTCTATCGAAGAACCTTTCAGTAGGGAAATAAATAGACTGTGACCGACCTCTGTCGAAACAATGTCTGGGAATCAATATATTCTTAAAAGAATGTGTTTATCTTCAATATTACATGAAGCAATATCTTTAAAACACGCCAGATTTCTGCAACTACATTGATCAAATTGTTCATTTTTATTCAGTTTCCAAGTTTGAACTTATCAAACAAATATTTTGGCTGATGCTTTCTATAAAGTGATGTATGTCACTAAGAGATTTTTGTAACCAGATCTAAGTGAACGAGTGGGTGCATAGCATGAAATAAGAGATTTGAGATATTTGGGTGATTCTTCAGAGTTAAGAGTAGAGTAGGTGATAGTTAAAATTTTGAAATTAGTTCTGCTTTTAATAGGTAGCCAATGTAAGTTGTACAGAATTGTGTTTGGATTTTCTGAAACAAATTTTCAATTATGTGCTAAAATCATGTGTATCTTCTATTCTGCATCCACCTTTAATGGATAAATGACAGAGTCATACGTGAAGCCATTGAAATTAGGAAGCATAAACCAAAATTAAATAGGGATAAAGGACACTTTCTACCTAACATGTGGGATGACTTAATAATGTAACTCTTTGATCTATATTTATTAATCTCTTTAAATATTATTACCTTGTAGTGCTTCATTCTCTCTGATCAGTATTAGCATGCTATCTTTAATCCTTTGTTATTGTTGTTTATTTATCACTAATCCTAAGTAGTTATAGATGTCATATTTACCATATATATATATTAGTTGTTACTCTGTTTTGCTATGTGAATTGAAACGTTGCAAAAAATAAAGAGTAGTATATCCATAATAGTTATCTTATTTGTTCAATCTATCATTATTATTTTCTAAAAGTGTATTCCGTGTATTTTGTATCTTTTTATTGTCTTTGTTCCATCTTTATACTCTTATTCATATTTTAGATAATTGTTTTATTATTTTCTAAATTACCATTTAATATTTGACCTGTATTAGTTTATAGATTTTCTTTCTGTCTATTGGAATGAGGAGGTATGTTGGTCTTCCATTCAACAGTACAATTTGCATTATATTAAATACTTTAACCCGATCTTGGGCTGACCTCTAGAGATTTTTTTAGAGATTCTTGAAGTAGAACCGGCTTTATTAGGCCTCATTCTATCATCGATTATCGTTCAAAGTCGCTCCACAAAAATCCGCGCGACATGTGCTTCATCTAGAAACGTTGGAATATGCTTGGTTAATTGAAAGCTAAAAGTTCCCACGATATTTTCATAGCTTTAAAAAGTTCCCGGCATCAGATTGCCAAACTCTTTGATTGCGGTGTATGGCCACCATTTTCAAGTAGTGAAACGGCTTTCTGGTAAAACGCGTGGAGATATTTTTAACTCAACCAATCAGACAGTCAGAATATGGGCCGTCGTCATGGTTGTGCATAATTAGGTTACAGCGTGAAAGAAGTAAACAAACAAAGTCACCGTATGTGATCTATTGTTTCGGTCAGGTTTGCAGCAAAACGATTAGCGATTCCACATGAATCAAAGACATGACAGAGATCTTTCGTGTATATTTCATAATACAGCGGAGTTTCATTGCAAGCGATAACAGCTCAATGCAAGCCATTGGAATTAGGCCACTTTTATCATGGTCTTATCGATGTGATTGCGATGGGAGATAGGCCTAATCGAATGCATTTTCCATAACGTTTTGGCCCCCTCACAATTTACCCAAATGTATGTAGTGACAGGACAAATCATGGCCATAATCAATAGCCGAAACCTCGAAGAAAGGGCTGTCGATTCAGACAAATAGAAAAATTTTTTAAAAGAAAAGAAGGCAGAATGAATAAAATAAGTTTATAAAATAGAACTATTCTAGTTCAGTAAATATATTCATTCATGAAAAAAAATTAAATACATGCATATAACAGACTATCAAATCATCATCATACAAATCATAAAACATTTTAACAATATAAATATATTCATGGTACATGTATTTCTTACTTACTAACATATAGGCCCTAGTCTAATCAATATCAGAATCATCATCCTCCTCCTCCTCATCAATGGAAAGTTCAATGTCCGACAGCTCATTTTTACAAGAAACACATTTACACATATTTGTACAGGACATTTTGGTCAAAACAAATTTTGCTACAAGTTCAAAACCCTGGCTTAAAAGAATGAAAAAGCTACCAAACAATACCTCATCAACATTGAAAATCTCAGCAAGTCTTTTCATTCGCAGGATTTCAAGGTTTTCAATCAGTCTCTTCTGGACAACATCATCACAAAATTCCTTATAAACTTTCTCTGGCATGGTTATATCACTTCACATGAAATAAATTAAACATCACAATGACTCAGTAATGAAAAAAAGAAGCCACCAAAACATTCATTAATACTTGCTAGGACAGAAGTTCAATTCCAACATTGTCACTTAAAATAAATAAGCTTAAGGAAAGGTTGCAAAACCAAATCTAGTACAAAGGCAGCATCTATCGGCAATAATGAATGTCAAACAACATGTAAAAACAACGAAGAAAAAAACAACAAAAGTCAATATAACTAACCTGTCATCCGTTTTAGTTTTTGTCTTTTCTGTCCTAGTATAATTCCTATAACACTGTGAATGATATCTCACTTCTAGTGCAACACAGTCTTGACCCCTGATATGTAGAAGGATGCTCTCATCTTTCTTTGCACTTGCTGCTTTCAACAGTGAATCTACAAAATTGTAAACAAAATGATCTGAATGAAGCAAAAATAAAACCAAGAAGTTATGAGAATGCTAATTTCAGTGTACTCTGAGGCCTTAACACATTTGGCAATCATTTTTGTATGAATTGAAACATGAACCTCAAATAGTGCTGAGAGTCAAAGGTTGTCTTTGGGTTGATGAAAGTGACAACCATTGAAATTATAATTATTAGAAGCTTTGATTTTAGAGAGGATAATTTTCAGTACAAAATGGGTGCCATCTTCAAGTGAAATTTCTATTTCTAATGAACTCCAGGTATTCCTAGCCTAGACAATTGAAATACTCTTGAAAATCATATTTTTAAAGTTTTTTGTTATGAGAGAAAAATTCAATTTATAACTCAATGTGACCAGAGACAATGATCTAATTATCAGGAGTGAATGCATGAAACACCTGCAGGAAAGAGTCATAAAATCTTTTATGACAAGATTAGAGGGTTACATCCTTAGATTATAAAGTAATAAAACTTCAAAGAAAATACTAAAAAGTAATATAATTTTACTACACTAACCTGCTGTAATAGTTTCACAAATTACTAATTTTTCTCGCTTGAATGTACCACCACATTTGATATATTTACTTTTCTTCTTACAAATAATGCAAATTTCTGGCAATACATGCTTCCTTGGCTGGGTAGCAGTCCTTGATAAAGATGGTCCATGAGTCGACCTCAATTTCTTTGGTGAAACTAAAGATGGTGGCGTTGGGGGTGAATGATAGGATGATTTGCATTTTCTAATACCACTACCACTTGGTGTTGAAAGCTCTTCTTGTGGCTTCTCTGCCTTTGCACACCGTACCTTGGCTCTCTGTATTTTGGTTTTGTCCGTAAATCTCCTGTAACAAGTCGGATGAAAACCATAATCGTTTCCAGGAGGGAGATCGTCAAATTCTGCTTCAAGGAGATTGTCTACACTAAAAAAATTCTGCAATAGTTCTATCAATTCCATCCAAAGTCACCCATTCAATAGCAGCCTGTCGGCACTTATCCCATCTAAGTTGCGTAAATGGCTCCGCGCCCTCCTTAGAAACACTCTACAAAAGAACAATACACCTCCTGGCACTTTTTTCTTTCGCTTTAGACATTTTTAAACATATAAAGTGATTTCAATCGAAAGGCGCCATATTTATTTACATTTTTAGTGGGCGTGCTTAATTTCATCACGTGATGTTATGCGATAGCTTTGATTGGCTTAGGCAAGTAATTTGTCCGAATAACCAATGCGCAAGAAAATAGTATCCTTACGCACTACGACTTTTACTATAAGTAAAGAGTCCCTCTTAAAAATGTAAAAAACACAAAAGAACTATTATTTTTCGGCGGGAACTTTTGGTTACGTAGTGTTCAGTATGTATTCTATCCATACGAAAAAGTTCTTCTAATACAATTTTAGTGGAGCGACTTTTCATTTAGAGCAACAATTTGCATGCTGTGAATGAGGCCTATATGTGATGAAGATGTTATTTGATTGTTACTGTTAAATAATAAACCATTGTATTCACGTACTCTTAGCTGATATTTGGAGAGACCTCTACTACAGTTGTAGTTCGGCGTTGGGTCATAAATAGACCACTTTGGAGATAGCGGTAGTGCAAGTATACAACTCCCTGGTGACCGCTGCAGTGCAAGTTATACAACTCCCTGGTGACAGCGGTAGTGCAAGTTATACAACTCCCTGGTGACCGCTGCAGTGCAAGTTATGCAACTTCAATGTGACAGCGGTAGTGCAAGTTATACAACTCCCTGATGACAGCGGTAGTGCAAGTTATACAACTCCCTGGTGACAGCGGTAGTGCAAGTTATACAACTCCCTGGTGACAGCGGTAGTGCAAGTAAACAACTCCTTGGTGACAGCGGTAGTGCAAGTAAACAACTCCCTGGTGACGACGGTATTGCATGTTATACAACTCCCTGGTGACAGCGGTAATGCATGTTGTTATACAACTCCTTGGTGACAGCGGTAGTGCAAGTTATACAACTCCCTAGTGACAGCGGTAGTGCAAGTTATACAACTACCTGGTGACAGAGGTAGTGCAAGTTATACAACTCCCTGGTGACAGCGGTAGTGCAAGTTATACAACTCCCTGGTGACAGCGGTAGTGAAAGTTATACAACTCACTAGTGACAGCGAAAGTGCAAGTTATACAACTCCCTGGTGACAGCGGTAGTGCAAGTTATACAACTCCCTGGTGACAGCTTTAGTGCAAGTTATACAACTCCCTGGTGACAGCGGTAGTGCAAGTTATACAACTCCCTAGTGACAGCGGTAGTGCAAGTTATACAACTCCCTGGTGACAGCGGTAGTGCAAGTTATACAACTCCCTGGTGACAGCTGTAGTGCAAGTTATACAACTCCCTGGTGACAGCGGCAGTGCAAGTTATACAACTCCCTGGTGACAGCTGTAGTGCAAGTTATACAACTCCCTGGTGACAGCGGTAGTGCAAGTTATACAACTCCTTGGTGACAGTGGTAGTGCAAGTATACAACTCTCTGGGGACAGCGGTAATGCAAGTATACAACTCCCTGGTGACAGCTGTAGTGCAAGTTATACAACTCCCTGGTGACAGCGGTAGTGCAAGTATACAACTCCTTGGTGACAGCGGTAGTACCTAGTTATACAACTCCAGTGGCGCCCGTTTTGGTGCGTTACAATGATGTCTTGGACAAGTTAGATATTGACGAATTTTTTATCAATGGTTTTTGATTATTGTCCCTGACTTAGTAAGAAAGCGTCGAAATTGGTTTGTGAACCCCATAGAGACTACTTCCCATCTGATTTGAATATGATTTGGTGTGATTATTTCTATTGTAAAAAATCTCGGAACAAGATCAATATTGTTGATGTTTGAGTGAACTGTTTTTGAGTTATTTCCCTTGACTTGGTTAGATATTAACGATTTTTTGATCAATGGTTTTTGAGTTATTGTCCGAAATGGGCTTGTAAACATGATAGAGGCAACACTTTCCGTCTGATTTGAATGTGATTTTATGTATTTATAGGTCCAAATAATGTTCGGGTTTTAACCTGTGTTGAAACCGAATTATTCTTGAAAGTAGACGTATCTTGCTAGGCAGCCACTTGTTTGTTTATTTTGATATTAGAATTAAGCCATATTGATTGTTTCAAAATGTCAATTAGGGGTCTGAAGACTGGAGAATAAGAATATGCCTGAGTAAGGTATAGTTTTCTAGTATTTTTCTTCATTTGACATGCCTGCCTATGGAAGAACATTCCAGTAGTGTAATATATTGACAGTGACGGACCATTGTCTGGAAATCAATATTATCTTACAATAAAAACGTTTACCATTCTTGTTGGATCAAATCAAACTGGAACTTTATGGGTTAATATCTGATATTTTCCAAAAGTAATGCACGAGAATAGTTCAAGTTGAGGGCAAAAGAGAAATTTAGGCCATATCGATATGTTGATAAAAAGAGTACAGATATTGTCAATTTAAGAGATGTTAGCTTTGATCTTGACAATTCAGATATTAATAGTTGTGAACATAATAATAGGGTTGGTGGCACATATCGGAGAAGAAATACGTCTGAAAGGTATTTATATAATATGAGCTGAACGAAACTGAAGTATCTACAGAAGAAGGTTCAATATCAGACACTTTCCAATCCTGACATTGGGCGACTCTATTGACAGTATTGATTATGCCAAATTCGTTCTTAGAAATGTTTTTAGGCATTGAACCCTACAGAAAGTACAACAGTCCAAATATCACCGGCAACATTTCAAATACACATGGACAATTTCATAAGTAAAGTTGATTAGTTAAAAATATATCTTTGACAGTTTGGTCGAGAAACCAGTTGGGTATTATAGCTTTAGTTGAAAAGGGGACTAGTTTGGTATTGGAGAGTTTATATCTGACAAGTCAGTAACTGGACAATTTATACAATTTAGAAAGATCATTGTTCATAGACATTTCAATATCAGATGATTTCGTTCAGCAAATGCAGTGTCATCAGTGAATACTCGAGATACGTTTTAAAGATCGTCTTGATTTTCTTTTAAGTGATTGAATGTGACAAATAGCTGAATAAGGTGTAGATACAGTAAGTACTGCTTCTTGTATAATTTACAACTACAAACATTCATAGCTCTTCTTCCAATTCTCTTGACCACCAAGGACTGCAAATATCACCAAATAACTGAAATATAAAATAAATAAAAAAACAAACTATCTATTGTTAAAGTGTTACCGTTTGTAAGAATAATCTATCTTGAATTTTGCAAGCAGTGAAATACGTGCAGAAGTCCGTATGTGGCAGTTTGTCAACCGTTCCAGTACTCTATCAATAATGTAGCCACAAGTTCATAAAGCAGCGCTAGGTTGTCTGCAATATTGATTGGGAACGTACTATTTTAGGTCAGGTTTTGAAGACTCAATTGTTAGTTTTTGGATATATAAGACCCGTCGCCCTTAAAACCGTAACCGTACGCCCTAGTCAAATGGTAATGCTTCCCCCTGTCTATCGAAGAACCTTTCAGTAGGGAAATAAATAGACTGTGACCGGCCTCTGTCGAAACGATGTCTGGGAATCAATATATTCTTAAAAGAATGTGTTTATCTTCAATATTACATGAAGCAATATCTTTAAAACACGCCAGATTTCTGCAACTGGATTGATCAAATTGTTCATTTATGTTCAGTTTCCAAGTTTGAACTTATCAAACAAATATTTTGGCTGATGCTTTCTATAAAGTGATGCATGTCACTAAGAGATTTTTGTAACCAGATCTAAGTGAACGAGTGGGTGCATAGCATGAAATAAGAGATTTGAGATATTTGGGTGATTCTTCAGAGTTAAGAGTAGAGTAGGTGATAGTTAAAATTTTGAAATTAGTTCTGCTTTTAATAGGTAGCCAATGTAAGTTGTACAGAATTGTGTTTGGATTTTCTGAAACAAATTTTCAATTATGTGCTAAAATCATGTGTATCTTCTATTCTGCATCCACCTTTAATGGATATATGACAGAGTCATACGTGAAGCCATTGAAATTAGGAAGCATAAACCAAAATTAAATAGGGATAAAGGACACTTTCTACCTAACATGTGGGATGACTTAATAATGTAACTCTTTGATCTATATTTATTAATCTCTTTAAATATTATTACCTTGTAGTGCTTCATTCTCTCTGATCAGTATTAGCATGCTATCTTTAATCCTTTGTTATTGTTGTTTATTTATCACTAATCCTAAGTAGTTATAGATGTCATATTTACCATATATATATATTAGTTGTTACTCTGTTTTGCTATGTGAATTGAAACGTTGCAAAAAATAAAGAGTAGTATATCCATAATAGTTATCTTATTTGTTCAATCTATCATTATTATTTTCTAAAAGTGTATTCCGTGTATTTTGTATCTTTTTATTGTCTTTGTTCCATCTTTATACTCTTATTCATATTTTAGATAATTGTTTTATTATTTTCTAAATTACCATTTAATATTTGACCTGTATTAGTTTATAGATTTTCTTTCTGTCTATTGGAATGAGGAGGTATGTTGGTCTTCCATTCAACAGTACAATTTGCATTATATTGAATACTTTAACCCGATCTTGGGCTGACCTCTAGAGATTTTTTAGAGATTCTTGAAGTAGAACCGGCTTTATGTGATGAAGATGTTATTTGATTGTTACTGTTAAATAATAAACCATTGTATTCACGTACTCTTAGCTGATATTTGGAGAGACCTCTACTACAGTTGTAGTTCGGCGTTGGGTCATAAATAGACCACTTTTGGAGATAGCGGTAGTGCAAGTATACAACTCCCTGGTGACCGCTGCAGTGCAAGTTATACAACTCCCTGGTGACCGCTGTAGTGCAAGTTATACAACTCCCTGGTGACCGCTGTAGTGCAAGTTATACAACTCCCGCTGTAGTGCAAGTTATACAACTCCCTGGTGACCGCTGTAGTGCAAGTTATGCAACTTCCTTGTGACAGCGGTAGTGCAAGTTATACAACTCCCTGGTGACAGCGGTAGTGCAAGTTATACAACTCCCTGGTGACAGCGGTAGTGCAAGTTATACAACTCCCTGGTGACAGCGGTAGTGCAAGTATACAACTCCTTGGTGACAGCGGTAGTGCAAGTTATACAACTCCCTAGTGACCGCTGTAGTGCAAGTTATACAACTCCCTGGTGACCGCTGCAGTGCAAGTTATACAACTCCCTGGTGACAGCGGTAGTGCAAGTTATACAACTCCCTGGTGACCGCTGTAGTGCAAGTTATACAACTCCCTGGTGACCGCTGCAGTGCAAGTTATGCAACTTCCTTGTGACCGCTGTAGTGCAAGTTATACAACTCCCTGGTGACAGCGGTAGTGCAAGTATACAACTCCTTGGTGACAGCGGTAGTACCTAGTTATACAACTCCAGTGGCGCCCGTTTTGGTGCGTTACAATGATATCTTGGACAAGTTAGATATTGACGATTTTTTTATCAATGGTTTTTGATTATTGTCCCTGACTTAGTAAGAAAGCGTCGAAATTGGTTTGTGAACCCCATAGAGACTACTTCCCATCTGATTTGAATATGATTTGGTGTGATTATTTCTATTGTAAAAAATCTCGGAACAAGATCAATATTGTTGATGTTTGAGTGAACTGTTTTTGATAGAGGGGTGGAAACTACTATCTCGTAGTTCCGGGAAAGCACGGGCCTAGGAATCAGACCTAATTTTTATTTCCTCGCACCGATCGGGATTCGAACCCACGGCACCTAGTCGCCTAGCAGACGACAGTCCAACTCGCTAACCACTGAGCCATTCACCACCCTATGGTTTTTGAGCTATTGTCCGAAATGGGCTTGTAAACATGATAGAGGCAACACTTTCCGTTTGATTTGAATGTGATTTTATGTATTTATAGGTCCAAATAATGTTCGGGTTTTAACCTGTGTTGAAACCGAATTATTCTTGAAAGTAGACGTATCTTGCTAGGCAGCCACTTGTTTGTTTATTTTGATATTAGAATTAAGCCATATTGATTGTTTCAAAATGTCAATTAGGGGTCGGAAGACTGGGGAATAAGAATATGCCTGAGTAAGGTATAGTTTTCTAGTATTTTTCTTCATTTGACATGCCTGCCTATGGAAGAACATTCCAGTAGTGTAATATATTGACAGTGACGGACCATTGTCTGGAAATCAATATTATCTTACAATAAAAACGTTTACCATTCTTGTTGGATCAAATCAAACTGGAAATTTATGGATATATATCCGATATTTTCCGAAAAGAAATGCACCAGAATAATTCAAGTTACATTTAAGAAATTCTTTGAGGGCAAAAGAGAAATTTTAGGTATTATCGATATGTTGATAAAAAGAGTACGGATATTGTCAATTTAAGAGATGTTAGCTTTGATCCAGACAATTCAGATATTAATAGTTGTGAATATAATAATAGAGTTTGTGGCACATATCGGAGAAGAAATACGTCTGAAAGGTATTATATAATATGAGCTCAGCGAAACTGAAGTATCTACAGAAGAAGGTTCAATATCAGACACTTTCCCATCCTGACATTGGGCGACTCTATTGACAGTATTGATTATGCCAAATTCGTTCTTAGAAATGTTTTTAGGCATTGAACCCTACAGAAAGTACAACAGTCCAAATATCACCGGCAACATTTCAAATACACATGGACAATTTCATAAGTAAAGTTGATTAGTTATAAATATATCTTTGACAGTTTGACCGAGAAACAAGTTGTGTATTATAGCTTTAGTTGAAAAGGGGATTAGTTTGGTATTGGAGATTAAATCTGACAAGTCAGTAACTGGACAATTTATACAATTTAGAAAGATCATTGTTCATAGACATTTCAATATCAGATGATTTCGTTCAGCAAATGCAGTGTCATAAGTGAATACTGGAGATACGTATTAAGGATCGTCTTGATTTTCTTTTAAGTGATTAAATGTGACATATAGCTGAATAAGGTGTAGATACAGTAAGTACTGCTTCTTGTACAATTTACAACTACAAACATTCATACCTTTTCATCCAATTCTCTTGAGCACCAAGGACTGCAAATATCACCAAATAACTGAAATATAAAATAAATAAAAAAACAAACTATCTATTGTTAAAGTGTTACCGTTTGTAAGAATAATCTATCTTGAATTTTGCAAGCAGTGAAATACGTGCAGAAGTCCGTATGTGGCAGTTTGTCAACCGTTCCAGTACTCCATCAATAATGTATCCACAAGTTCATAAAGCAGCGCTACGTTGTCTGCAATATTGATTGGGCACAACAATATTACATGAAGCAACATCTTTAAAACGGGGAAGATTTCTGCAATTACATTGATCAAATTGTTCATTTTTGTTCAGTTTCCAAATTTAAACGAATCAAACAAATTGTTTGACCGATGTTTTCTATCAAGTGATGCATGAGCAACAACAGCTCACATGTTATTTCAGAAATTCCTTACAAGCAAAAACAGAGTTCTGTCTTATTGATATGTTGAAATCATATGTTGTCAGAAAGAGCACATGTATTGTCCACGGTTCTTGAACTCCTCAATATAATTAATATAACAGTGAATATAACAGTATCGGTAATAATAATAAACTATATAATAAAAAATAGCGATGGCCATCGTAATACGCCCACACTTATAATGGCAGTCAATTTGTCCGGGAGGTTGACAAGGATTATCGGTAAATGAAACATTTTTCTTGAATTTTAATTACACTCACAATAAATTTCATCAAAATCCATTAAGAAAATCAGCTCTCTATCGGGTCCACAAAGAATTAAAGATCAAGGGCAATAACATATAGAAAATATTTTTCGATAAAGAATTGCCAACTGTAGAGTGAGCACAAATAATGTGAATAGTCATAGAAACATTGTAAAGTAGGTATGGACATGGTTTCATGCCTTTTGTTAATCACTGGATATATTATATTGAATCCATTTTACCACGAAATGTTAATAACAGGAAAATTGATTTGCAACTCGAAGGGTCAGATAGAGGACTCATTTAAATTCACCTCAGAGATGAATATGCCTTACATCTTTGCATCATTAAATATCATTATAAACATTCATAACTTCAGAGATTTAGCTTTAAATGTATGATTACATTTTGGAAAAATTTCCAAGGTGTAGAAACAGTAAGTTCTGATTCTTGTACAAATTACAACTACAAACATACCTTATCTTCAGCCATTTTATCTGTGAAGAATCTAAATCAAAATATCACGCAAACAAAATACCCAGACTGAAAAAAATAAAATAAATAAAGATAATACAATCTGTTGTTAAAGTGGTAGTAAATCATTTTATAAGGTATATGTTGCTGTTCAGAGTAAAAACGGATTTTGTTCAACACATTTTTGAGTGGTATTTTGCTGAACCTAATCATGTCATGGATATTTTGAAACCATTCACTTGTAAAGGTTTTGTATCACTTGCTCGAGTTTCTATTGCTACTCTTATCACTTTTCTACAGGAACATCTCAATCTCTACTTTTTCTGATGTTTAGCTATTTTCTGGATCAAGTCAAGTGTGTACGTTATTGTTCTTTATCAATCATTCAGGCTACTGTCAAACATTGTTTTTGGACATTTAGGAGATTATCTTCTTTTTGGAAATGTACGTGAAGATGTCAATGTTAATCTAGTCATGTCAGAAATACGTTATGATTAAACAACTGATCCTGTTGAAGACCACAGTCATTAGAAAGATGGTGCTCTATCTACTTGTATTGTATTCTAGAAACTTTTCTGAATTGGCAGGTTCTTTTGTATCGGTAAGGTTTTTGCCCCAACCCAAGCCATACACCCGAATCAAACGATAACGCTTGCTCCCTGCCTATGGAAGAATCTTGCATTATTGTATAAATTGAACGTGTTCGGCCTCTGACGAAACAATGTCTGGAAATCAATATATTCCTATAATAATGTGTTTATCTTCAATATTACAAGCTAACATCATGATTTCTGCAGTTGATTTCTCAAGTTTTTAACTTGTGTCGGGATTGTACAATCATATTAATCAAACTGGAACTTTATAAAATAATGTCAAATGTTTTCCAAAAAGTATCTATAGTTAACAATGTTGGTCTAATTATATCTATAATTAACAATGTTGGTCTAATTATATCTATAATTAACAATGTTGGTCTAATTGTATCGATAATTAACAATGTTGGTCTAATTGTATCTCTAGTTAACAATATTGGTCAAATTGTATCTCTAGTTAACAATGATGGTCTAATTGTATCTCTAATTAACAATGTTGGTCTAATTGTATCTATGATTAACAATGTTGGTCTAATTGTATCTATAATTACCAATTTTGGTCTAATTGTATCTCTAGTTAACAATGTTGGTCTAATTGCATCTATAGTTAACAATGTTGGTCTAATTGTATCTATAGTTAACAATGTTGGTCTAATTGTATCTATAGTTAACAATGTTGGTCTAATTGTATCTATAATTAACAATGTTGGTCTAATTGTATCTCTAGTTAACAATGTTGGTCTAATTGTATCTATAGTTAACAATGTTGGTCTAATTGTATCTATAATTAACAATGTTGGTCTAATTGTATCTATAATTAACAATGTTGGTCTAATTGTATCTCTAGTTAACAATGTTTGTCTAATTGTATCTATAATTAACAATGTTGGTCTAATTGTATCTCTAGTTAACAATGTTGGTCTAATTGCATCTATAGTTAACAATGTTGGTCTAATTGCAACTGTAGTTAACAATGTTGGTCTAATTGCATCTGTAGTTACCAATGTTGGTCTAATTATATCTATAATTAACAATGTTGGTCTAATTGTATCTATAATTAACAATGTTGGTCTAATTATATCTATAATTAACAATGTTGGTCTAATTGTATCTATAATTAACAATGTTAGTCTAATTTTATCAATAAG
>JAUJPP010000006.1:29969-61383 GCA_030562195.1 Nipponacmea schrenckii
GTTCTGTATCACTTGCTCGAGTTACTATTGCTACTCTTATTACTATTCTAAATGATACAGGAACATCTCAATCTCTAATTATGTCTGATGCTTTGGCATTGATTTGTTAAGTTTGTTGTTTTTTGCAATATACAATTTATATACAATTGATGAATCACTAATAACAAATTCAAGGATAAAAAGTTACTTGATTTTAAGATGAAGGGCTTTAAGATGTTAGTATTATGAGTATAGATACAATCAATAAAGTTGCATCTTTTATTGAAAATATCAATTTCCATGTACGATTCATACATGATTCTCTCTACAGACAAAGTCTCAATGTTACAACTTAGAGTGAGCCATGATTTTATTTTATTAAGAGTAAATGTGTATTAATAGTACAATGATTTATAGTCTACATATCAAATTTACAAACTTTATATTTATCAGAATTACATAATTTGATTTTCATTTAATATTTATTTGTGGATTGTGTATACCATTTGACATAATATTTCACAGATGTTCGGATTGATTGGATACGAAATTTTGAATAGTCCATAATATAGAGTAAATATTGGCTTGAAATTAAAGCATTGAGACAAATCATTAGGAAACATAAATTGATCATTATAAATCACATCAACAACTGCTTTTTATACGCTCACATGGGTATATTGTCGTCATCCTGTCCGTCATTTGTTGATGAAACTTGGTGTTTCTATTGAAATTGATAAGACAGCGGTCAAGATTTTTCGACAAACAGTTTTTGAGTTATTGATCCTGATATTTGTTGTGGGTGCAATAGAAGCTACTGTTTCCAATGCATTTATATGAATCTTGGTTTGAAATCATAAGACGTCGGTCAAGGTCGAATTTGACGATGAACGATGAACTGTTTGCGAGTTATTGACGTTGACTGAGTAAAATCGTGTCAAAATTTTATTGGTTGTGCAATGACAGCTACAATTTTCAACGGATTTTTATGAAACTTAAAAGAATTGAAATTGATAAGACAGTGGTACGTTTGAATTTTATCATTTTCCAATGAATGTTTAAGTTATTGCCCTTGACGTACTAAAAAAACGTCAAAATTATACTGTTGGTGCAATAGAAGCTGCAATTTTCAATGGATTTTAATGAGACTTGTGAGCATTGGATCGGACGAGACAGCCGCAAAGTTTGAATTTGACTATATAAATCAATGTTTTGTTTTAATACATAAATGCTATAAATGGGCGTAAAATATCTTGTCTGGCAAGTTCGATATTGACAAATTTTCGATAAACATTTTTTGAGTTATTGCTCTTGACTTAGTCAATATCCTTCAAAATGTGCTTGTGAACGCGATATAGACTACATATTTCATCAGATTTGAATGGAACTTGGTTTGAGCATTTATATTGTGTATTGAAAAGAACTTAGACATGTTCGATATTGATGAATTTTCAATGAACGGTTTTTTAGTAATTGCCCTTGACTTCGTGAAATTGCGTCAAAATGTGCTTGTGAACGCGATATAGACCAGAGTTTTCATCGGATTTGAATGAAATTTGGTGGAAGATTTAAATTGATGAGATCTTGGACAAGTAAGATATTGACGATTTTCGATCAATTGTTTTGGAGTTTTTGTCCCTGATTTAGTAAGAAAGCGTCGAAATTGCCTTGTGAACCCCATAGAGACTACAGTTCTCATCTGATTTGAATTACATTTGGCGTGATTATTTTTATTGATAAAATCTTGAACAAGTTCGATATTGTTAAGGTTTGAGTTTACTGTTTATCAGTTATTTCCCTTGACCATGTTAAAATCATCTCAAATATCTTGTTAATGTGATAGAGACTAGACTTTCCGTCTGATTTCAATGAAATTTGGTGTGATCATGTATATTTATGAGATTTAACCTTGATTGTATTATGTATAATAAATTAAAAATTTCTGCTCGAAGTGACGATAAATTACTCATTACCAAATGATCCTGGACTAATTTCATTATTGCTTAGAGAGTACCGTTTACCCCAGGCTGTGTTTGGATTTTCTGTGCTAAAATCATGTGTATCTTATATTCTGCATCTACCTTTAATGAATAAATGAAACGAGGTTTATCTAACTATGCACTTCCTTTCCAAAATTAAATGTGTCAATTAGGGGTCGGAAGACTGGAGAATAAGAATAAGTTTGAGTAAGATATAGTTTTCGAGTACCTTTTCACATGTTGGTTTGACAGGTACTTTTATAGGTCAGGTTTTTGATGTTTCGATTGTCAGTTCTCAGAGAATCGTAAACCCTACACACAATCGAATATTAACGCCCCCCCCCCCCTGCCTATGGAAGAACATTTCAGTAGTGTAACATATTGACAGTGACGGACCTATGTCCAAACAACGTCTGGAAATCAATATTATCTTACAATAAAAACGTTTTTCATTCTTGTTGGATCAAATCAAACTGGAACTTTATGGGTTAATATCTGATATTTTCCAAAAGTAATGCACGAGAATAGTTCAAGTTGAGGGCAAAAGAGAAATTTAGGCCATATCGATATGTTGTCAAAAAGAGTACAGATATTGTCAATTTAAGAGATGTTAGCTTTGATCCAGACAATTCAGATGTTGAGAGTTATGAACATAATAATAGAGTTAGTGGCACATATTGGAGAAGCAATATCTCTGAAAGGTACTTTTATAATATGAGCACAGTGCAACTCGAGAATCTACATATTAAGAAGGATCAATATCAGTCACTTTCCCATCCTGAAATTGGGCTATTCTAGTGACAGTATTGATTATGCCAAATTCGATCTAAGAAATGTTTTTAGGAATTTTACTCTACAGAACGTGCAACATTCCAAATATCACCGGCAACATTTCAAATACACATGAACCAAATCATAGAGATCTCATTATCAGATGATTGCGTTCAGCAAATGCAGCGTCATCAGTGAATACTCGAGATGCGTATTAAAGATCGTCTTGATTTTCTTTTAAGTGATTAAATGTGACAAATAGCTGAATAAGGTGTAGAAAGAGTAAGTACTGAGTCTTGTACAATTTACAACTACAAACATTTCATACCTTAGATCTTGTCCTTTGAAATACCTTCCACATCCTGTAAAACGAATCCAAATCCTGAAAAATAAAATAAATAAAGAAGATAATATAATCTGTTGTTAAAGTGGCAGTATGTATTATTTTACAAGGTACATTTTGTTGTTTGGAAAGATAACAGATTGTGTTCTGATATTTTACAAAAGTCTGTACATTTAAAACACATTATTAAGTGGCTGAACATTATCCTGTCATAGGTATTTTGAAGTCATTCACTTGTAAAAGTTTTGTATCACTTGTTCGAGTTACTATTGCTACTCTTATTACTATTCTAAATGATACAGGAACATCTCAATCTCTAATTATGTCTGATGCTTTGGCATTGATTTGTTAAGTTTGTTGTTTTTTGCAATATACAATTTATATACAATTGATGAATCACTAATAACAAATTCAAGGATAAATAGTTACTTGATTTTAAGATGAAGGGCATTAAGATGTTAGTATTATGAGTATAGATACAATCAATAAAGTTGCATCTTTTATTGAAAATATCAATTTCCATGTACGATTCATACATGATTCTCTCTACAGACAAAGTCTCAATGTTAGAACTTAGAGTGAGCCATGATTTTATTTTATTAAGAGTAAATGTGTATTAATAGTACAATGATTTATAGTCTACATATCAAATTTACAAACTTTATATTTATCAGAATTACATAATTTGATTTTCATTTAATATTTATTTGTGGATTGTGTATACCATTTGACATAATAATTCACAGATGAGATATTTTTATTTGTTGTGGGCTTCTCTCTATATCCTGTAAATTTCAGATCGATCCGATAATTAGCGCCCGAGTTGAAAATTTTGAAATTTTTCATGAAAATTTTTTTTGTCTATAAAAATTTTCAGTTTTCAATATTTTCTTTTATTCCATCCGATAAATCTTGTTATAAAGAAAATAAATAGGAAACCCGAGGTAAATCGGTCCATAAATAAGGTCTACAGCTACCAAACAAATTTTGTCGACAAATGCAATTAGTCACTTCCGAGTAACCAAAACTTTCATGTTAGATATTCATTTTTGATTCCAGCCTATTCTAAGATCTATGATCAATACAGATATATTCCATTCTTTTCAGTTTCAAAAAACAAATCAATTGCATAGCAAAGCTTGTTGATCATTTGAAATCGATCGCCACGCAATTACATGATGGGTAAGGTGTTAAAGACCGACATGGTTGAATAAGGTGTAGAAAGAGTAAGTACAAACATTTCATACCTTAGATCTTGTCCTTTGAAATACCTTCCACATCCTGTAAAACGAATACAAATCCTGAAAAATAAAATATATAAAGAAGAGAACATAATCTGTTGTTAAAGTGGCAGTATGTATTATTTTACAAGGTACATTTTGTTGTTTGGAAAGATAACAGATTGTGTTCTGATATTTTGCAAAAGTCTGCTCATTTAAAACACATTATCAAGTGGCTGAACATAATCCTGTCATAGGTATTTTGAAGTCATTCACTTGTAAAAGTTTTGTATCACTTGCTCGAGTTTCTATTGCTACTCTTATTACTATTCTAAATGACACAGGAACATCTCAATCTCTAATTATGTCTGATGCTTTGGCATTGATTTGTTAAGTTTGTTGTTTTTTGCAATATACAATTTATATACAATTGATGAATCACTAATAACAAATTCAAGGATAAAAAGTTACTTGATTTTAAGATGAAGGGCTTTAAGATGTTAGTATTATGAGTATAGATACAATCAATAAAACAAAATAAGTCAAAAGTTGCATCTTTTATTGAAAATATCAATTTCCATGTACGATTCATACATGATTCTCTCTACAAAGTGTCAATGTTACAACTTAGAGTGAGCCATGATTTTATTTTATTAAGAGTAAATGTGTATTAATAGTACAATGATTTATAGTCTACATATCAAATTAACAAACTTTATATTTATCAGAATTACATAATTTGATTTTCATTTAATATTTATTTGTGGATTGTGTATACCATTTGACATAATATTTCACAGATGTTCGGATTGATTGGATACGAAATTTTGAATAGTCCATAATATAGAGTAAATATTGACTTGAAATTAAAGCATTGAGACAAATCATTAGGAAACATAAATTGATCATTATAAATCACATCAACAACTGCTTTTTATACGCTCACATGGGTATATTGTCGTCATCCTGTCGGTCATTTGTTGATGAAACTTGGTGTTTCTATTGGAATTGATAAGACAGCGGTCAAGATTTTTCGACAAACATTTTTTAAGTTATTGATCCTGGTTTTATATTTGTTGTGGGTGCAATAGAAGCTACTGTTTCCAATGCATTTTGATGAAACTTGGTTTGAAATCATAAGACGTCGGTCAAGGTCGAATTTGACGATGAACGATGAACTGTTTGCCAGTTATTAACCTTGACTGAGTAAAATCGTATCAAAATTTTATTGGTTGTGCAATGACAGCTACAATTTTCAATGGATTTTTATGAAACTTAAAAGCATTGAAATTGATAAGACAGTGGTACGTTTGAATTTTATGATTTTCCAATGAATGTTTAAGTTATTGCCCTTGACGTACTAATTTTACTGTTGGTACAATAGAAGCTGCAATGGATTATAATGAGACTTGTGAACATTGGATCGGACGAGACAGCCGCAAAGTTTGAATTTGACTATATAAATCAAGGTTTTGTTTTAATACATAAATGCTATAAATGAAAGGGAAAATGATTCAACAGTGCTGGTGTGTTACCTTGTCTGGCAAACTATCTTCATATGTTCGATATTGACAAATTTTCGATCAACATTTTTTGAGTTATTGCTCTTGACTTAGTCAATATCCTTCAAAATGTGCTTGTGAACGCGATATAGACTACATGTTTCATCAGATTTGAATGAAATTTGGTTTAAGTATTTGTATTGAAAAGACAAGTTCGATATTGTTGATTTTTCAATGAACGGTTTTTTAGTTATTTTTAAAAATGCGTCAAATTGTGCTTGTGAACGCGATATAGACCAGAGTTTCATCGGATTTGAGTGAAATTTAGTTGAAAATTTAAATTGATAAGATCCTGGACAAGTTAGATATTGACGATTTTTCGATCAATAGTTTTACAGTAATTGTCCCGGTTGTAGCAAGAAAGCGTCGAAATTGCCTTGTGAACCCCATAGAGACTACAGTTCTCATCTGATTTGAATTAAATTTGGTGTGATTATTTTTATTGATAAAATCTTGAACAAGTTCGATATTGTTAAGGTTTGCGTGAACTATTTTTCAGTAATTTCCTTTGACCATGTTAAAATCAACTCAAATAGCTTGTTCATGTGATAGAGACTACACTTTCCGTCTGATTTCAATGAAATTTGGTGTGGTCTTGTATATTTATGAGATCTTAGTTCAAAAAATGTTGGGAGTTTAACCTATGTGACTAGAAATAAGCCCGAAAACAAAAACAAACTAGAAATGTGATCAGTTCCGAGAGTGGCAACTATGCGTTATCCCATGGATTTCGAACATTTTGAAGCTTCTAACCTGCTAGCTTTCAATTCCGGTACTTTTCAGCCTCCAATTGTGGAACAAGCGTAACAATATTGTTAGATCTATAGACAGCTGATGTCAAGGCCATTCTATATGGAAAATTTCAAGGTCATTGAAGGTGAAGGTCACAAGATTTAGAATTTCAAATTTTTAAAAAATTCAAACGGGCATAAATAATAAATGACGGACTAATTAAATTTTAAAGAAAATTTGCCATTCTCGGAAAAATGGCGCATGCGCAACTAGCAATTGAAATTTTTTTCTTCTCGGGGGATACAAATTATTTTGTATAGCTAATATATACTGTTTTTGCTTACATTCTTGAATTACACGGGATGTAGGGTCGCCTGAAATGAGATAAAAAACCGGAAGTCCCCACGCCCAAACCGGAAGTGATCAAAAAATTTTGATGATATATTTTTAATTGTGTTGCGTATTTATCTATATCCTGTAAATTTCAGATCGATCCGAACATTAGAGCCCGAAAGTGTAATATAACCGTCCAAAATTGCAAAATAGTCAGATTTCGGTGGGCTATAAAACCGGAAGTTAATATTTGTCATGCAATATCAGCACATCTATAGACAGCTGAGGTCAAGGACATTCTACATCTCAAATGTCAAGGTCATTGAAGGTCAAGGTCACGAGATATAGAGTTTTAAATTTTTAAAAAATTCGAACGGGCATAAAAAAAATTCAAATTCGAAAATCAAAATTCTGTTCCCAACATATTTTAGATAAAGTATCAAGGATTCGATAGACACCAAAATCATAAAAATCGGTCAATAATTGGCGGACTTATTAAATTTTTAAGAAAATTTGCCATTTTTGAAAACTGCGCATGCGCAACATTCAATTTAATTTTTCTTCATCTCAGGGGATTAAAATCATTTAGTATAGCTAAAATATACTGTTTTTGTTTAGAATCTTGAATTACATGGGAAGCAGGGTCGCCCGACATGAGACGAAAAAACCGGAAGTCCCCACGCCCAAACCGGAAGTGATCAAAAAATTTTGATGATGTAGTTTTAATTGCGCTGCCTATCTATCTATATCCTGTAAATTTCAGACCGATGCGACTATTAGGGCCCGAGCTAGCTTGAAATCTTATTTGCATATTATGCAATTAGCCACTTTTGGGTAAGCGAAAATTTCATGTTAGATATTCATTTTTGATTCCAGCCCATATATAACCATTGGTGAAAACAGAAATAGTCTATCTTTTTCCGTTTGGGCTAGCGAGCTTCCCAAAAAAAAAAAAAAAAAAAAAAAAAAAAAAAAAAAAAAATAATCCGAACGAAAACAAAGCGTGACAAATTTTATTTGCCACGCAACTAGAAATGTGATCAGTTCCGAGAGTGGCAAAAAACCTCTATGGGTTCAAAAAATATACGCGAAGTTTTACTATGTAATATTGTTACACCACAGTATAAAGTTAATTGCATATTAATGAGAAAGTTTTTAAGGTTCCATCATAAAAATATTTAAGGTCAGAATTGTCAATAATATTTATTTTTGTGAATAAAACAAGAGGTTGAAATTTATCTACTATATCAAACATGGATAGATGTTGAAGCTTGCAATTCCACTAAATCTAACGTCTTTTATGACGTCACCGACTGGGGCTCAACAGGAAGCTACTATTGATATCTGTGCAGATCCCAGCAGGGTTCTAAAAAACCGGAAGCTCTCACGCAAAAACCGGAAGTGGTAGAAAATTTTTTATGATGCGGTTTTAAAATTCATGGTCATTGAAGGTCATTTGATATAGCCTTGTGAATTTTCTAAAAACTAAAACGGGTACCAAAAAAAATGTTGTCGATCATAATAGGCATATGTGTGGATAGCTTAGGTCAAGAACATTCTAATTGAAAAAATTAAGGGTCATTGAAGGTCAAGGTCATTTATTTGGCCTTTAGAATTTTCAAAAAATTTTAATCGGGCATTTAAAAAATTTAAATTTGAAAATCAAAATTCTGTTCCCAACAGGTTTTAGATAAAGAAACGAGGTTTCGAAAAACACCAAAATCGGACAAATCGGATAAAAATTAGCGGACTTATTAAAATTTTGCTGAATGTTACCGTTCTGTGATGACACATAAAGTATCACTTCCGGTTTGGATTTTTTATTCTAAAAGGGTGACCCAACGCGGTTCTAAAAAACCGGAAGTTCTCACGCAAGAACCGGAAGTGATAGAATTTTTTTTATGATGCGGTTCTATTTCTAAAGGCGACTTCTCTATATTCTGTAATTTTCAAAGCGATCGGATAATTAGCAACAAAGTTATGCAATTATGCATATTATTATTATGCAATTACTAACTACTGACGCGTAAAAATTTTAGTTTTATATATTCATTTTCTATTCCAGTACGTATCTTATCGTATTTTTCAAACCAAATTTCTATATCATTTTCGAGTTGGCCTAAAGTCTAATGAAAACAAAGAGTGGCAAATTTCTAATTTGCCACTCAAAAACTGATTTTTTTTTTTTGCAAATGTCGCAAAAATTGCAACAAACAGGCAGAAACATTTGATTTTTCGGGATAAACTGGCCAAAGTAATGAGGTATATGTATGCAGGGTACTTTTTTGAAAAACGTTATTTCCTGCAGCCGTAATTCGCTGACCGATATAAATGGTAAATTTGAAGTTCACCAGGATGTGCCACGCCCATCTCGTTTTTTTTTTGGAGGGGAATCTAATCATATTCAAAATGTATATTAACGGTACAAATTTTAAGCTTGTACAGCTAATAGATCACGAGATATACACACATACATTTCAAACAAGGGAAAATACGGCGAAATGTACTTTTCTTTGCAAAAATCAAAAACTTCAATTTTCATTTTACAAACTTTTGTTATATATCGTTGGATAGAGGACAAAAAGAACCTTAAGAATCTGAAAAAAATAATACTCTAAATTAATTATGTCATGGTCTAGAGCAGTCCAAAATTGCGAATTTTGCTGTTTTCGGGCAGCTATAAAACCAAAAGTAGACGTCGGAGGTCAAAGGTCAAAGTATCAACTGATAACCAATGTCAATGTCCTTTGACCTACTGAAAGTCACCGTCGCCAAAGGTCAAAGTCACGAGAAATAAGTCCCCAAACTTCGAAAAAATTCAACCGGATGTTGCAAAATTGCAAAAGCGATATTCAAAAATCGGTTACCAACATTTTTTTTGCAATCAACTAAGCTTTCCAGAAATATAAACATACGCAAATCGCTCTTACCGTAGAGGCCCCATTTTGAGTTTTACACAAAAATGAATTTCAAGATGGCGGCCAAAGTATTACTTCCGGTCTGGATTTGTTTTTTTAAATCGGCCAGTTTTTTTCAAAAGATATTGTTCAACACAAGTTTCAATGACCCATGACAATTAGACCGGAAGTAGACCGAAAATCAGAGATTTCACGTTTGAATCCTTTTTGAGCGTAAACCGGAAGTGACGCAAAATATTTGACAATGTTATTTTGTTCAGATTTATAGTCTCTCTTAGCACCTAAAATTGGAAGAGACATTTCGAAAACAAACTTTCAGCAAAGTCCCACAATTAAAAATTTCTGTTCGAAGTGACGATAAATTACTCGTTACCAAATGATCCTGGACTAATTTCATTATTGCTTAGAGAGTACCGTTTACCCCAGGCTGTGTTTGGATTTTCAATTATGTGCTAAAATCATGTGTATCTTATATTTTGCATCCACCTTTAATGGATAAATGAAACGAGGTTGATCTAATTATGCACTTCCTTTCCAAAATTAAAAACAAGTGTTAATTAGGAAGACTGGAGAATAAGAATAAGTTTGAGTAAGGTATATTTTTCTAGTATCTTTTCTCATGTTCATTTGACAGGTACTTTTATAGGTCAGGTTTTTGAAACCTAAACCCTACACAATCAAATATAAACGCTTGCCCCTGCCTATGGAAGAACATTTCAGTAGTGTAATATATTGACAGTGACGGACCAATGTCCAAACTTTATGGGATTATATCCGATATTTTCCAAAAAGAAATGCACGAGAATAGTTCAAGTTACATGTAAGAAATTCCTTAAGGGCAAAAGAGAAATTTAGGCCATATCGATATGTTGATAAAAAGAGTACAGATATTGTCAATTTAAGAGATGTTAGCTTTGATCCAGACAATTCAGATATTAATAGTTGTGAACATAATAATAGAGTTAGTGGGACATATCGGAGAAGAAATACGTCTGAAAGGTACTTTTATAATATGAGCACAGTGCAATTCGAGAATCTACAGAAGAAGGTTCAATATCAGTCACTTTCCCATCCTGAAATTGGGCTACTCTATTGACAATATTGATTATGCCAAATTCGATCTAAGAAATGTTTTTAGGCATTGAACTCTATAGAACGTGCAACATTCCAAATATCAGCGGAAACATTTCAAAGACACTTAAATCAAATAATAAGTGAAGTTCACTATTTTTAAATATTTCTGACAGTTTGACCGAGAAACAAATTGGGTATTATAGCTTTAGTTGAAAAGGGGATTAGTTTGGTATTTTACTCTACAGAACGTGCAACATTCCAAATATCACCGGCAACATTTCAAATACACATGAACCAAATCATAAGTAAAGTTGATAAGTTATAAATATATCTTTGACAGTTTGACCCAGAAACAAGTTGTGTATTATAGCTTTAGTTGAAAAGGGGACTAGTTTGGTATTGGAGAGTTTATATCTGACAAGTCAGTAACTGGACAATTTATACAATTTAGAAAGATCATTGTTTGTAGAGATTTCAATATCAGATGATTTCGTTCAGCAAATGCAGTGTCATCAATGAATACTCGACGTACGTTTTAAAGATCGTCTTGATTTTCTTTTAAGTGATTAAATGTGATAAATAGTTGAATAAGGTGTAGATACAGTAAGTACTGCTTCTTGTACAGTTAACAACTACAAACATTCATACCTCTTCTTTCAATTTTCTTGACCACCAAGGACTGCAATCATCATCAACGAACTGAAATATAAAATAAATAAAAAAACAAACTATCTATTGTTAAAGTGTTACCGTTTGTAAGAATAATCTATCTTGAATTTTGCAAGCAGTGAAATACGTGCAGAAGTCCGTGT
The DNA here is from genome assembly GCA_030562195.1 of Nipponacmea schrenckii. Lineage (NCBI taxonomy): Eukaryota > Metazoa > Mollusca > Gastropoda > Lottiidae > Nipponacmea > Nipponacmea schrenckii. Next base: position 41,693 of record JAUJPP010000006.1, read on the forward strand.
GTGGCAGTTTGTCAACCGTTCCAGTACTCCATCAATAATGTATCCACAAGTTCATAAAGTAGCGCTAGGTTGTCTGCAATATTGATTGGGAACGTACTATTTTATGTCAGGTTATGAAGATTCAATTGTTAGTTTTTGGATATACCAGACCCGTCGTCCTTAAAACCTTAACCGTATGCTCTTGTCAAATGGTAATGCTCCCCCCTGGCTATCGAAGGGTAATAAACAATGTCTGGGAATCAATATATTCTTACAATAATTTATTTATCTTCAAAGGCAATATCGTCATATATCTGCAATTATTTGGATCAAATTGTTTATTTTTGTTCAGTTTCCAAATTTAAACGAACCAAACAAATTGTTTGACCGATGTTTTCTATCAAGTGATGCATGAGCAACAACAGCTCACATGTTATTTTATAAATTCCTTACAAGCGAAAACAGAGATGTCATATTGATATGAGGTATCTGTGTGCAAAGTACTTTTTTGAAAAACGTTATTTCCTACAGACGTAATTTGTTAACCAAAATAAATGTTAATTTGGAAGTCTACCTTGATGTGCCACGCCCATCTCATTTTTTTTTTATGTCTAATCATATTCAAAATGTATATTCATGGTACAAATTTGAAGCTTGTGCATTGAATAGATTACGAGATATACACACAAACATTTCAAAAAAGCGAAAATGGTGCAAAATGTACTTTTATTGTCAAAAATAAAAAAATTCAATTTTTATTTTAAAAACTTTTGTTATATATCGTTGGAATGAGGACAAAAAGCAACTTGCAAATCTGGAATTATTTTGGTCACGCTCTAGAGCAGTCCAAGGTTGCGAATTTGCGAAGTTTTCGGGCAGCTATAAAATCGGAAGTAGACGTCAAAGGTCTAAGTATCATTTGGTAGCTAGGCTCATTGACCTTTGACCCTTTAAAAGTCAAGGTCAATGCTGCAAATATTGCAGGCTAGGCACAGTGAGGTGTGTAAATTTCGAGAAAAAAAAACAATTTCGAAAACAAACCGAGATTTTGCGTTAGCAAATTCCCAAAATTAACCCCCATTTTTTTGATGATTCAGCTATGTGTATAACACGATATGTTTCTATATTAAGTATAACGCAAAATACTACTATAATTAGGTCTCTTTCAAATAATCTAATATACATTTAGTTTAGAGTTTACTAGTGTATTTTCAATACCTATAATTTGAGCGTGTCGTATCAGACCATGTTTTTAGAGTATAAAGTAGGTCTGTTTAACTTTAATGTTGGTCTGTCTTTTAATGTTTGTGTAGATTGGTGTTGGCTTTTAAAGAAACAATTTTTAAAGATTATATGTCGCTTTTGTCTTTTCAGATACGGTGCAAATAAACAAAGTTGTATTGCGCCATATTTGAAAAGACTATTGTTACTGGCAGGTACTTTATAGGTTCGATTTTTGAAAAGTGATCGTTCACAAGAAAGATGGCTCTACCCGGTTCTGTATTGTTTACAGGAAGGTGAACATCGTAACAGAAAAGGATTCATATCCTCTTCCCCGCATAGATGAAACCTTAGATTCTTTACATGGGGTATCCGTGTTCTCTACCATAGAGCATTAACTGTGACAGGCTGTATTTTTGTGTAATGTCTCTTTAAACAGCTATCTATAATATTCTCATACATTATTACTTATCACAGCACCAGTCAATCACCTGTAAACACCCGCTGTCTCTGTATCTATTTTTAGCTTTGGGATATACCTTTCTTTTTCTTTTCTCTGGGGTGACCTCTCTTCATCACTAACCTAGCTACTGTGTGTATGTTAGTTACTATATTTAGTTGTCTAGTAAAGTATTGGCATACATGTATTCATACACCCCTCTTCGGGTAGGTTAATTTCTGTTTTTTTTTATACGCCCACATGAAATGGGGGGCGTATATTGTCGTCACCCACATCCGTCCGTCCGTCCGTCGGTCCGTCCGTCCGTTCGTAGGTCCGTCCGTCCGTCCACAATTGCTCGTAAACACTCTACACGGTGTAATTCTAGGTGTAAAACCCTATCGAAAATCAGCGAAATCGAAAAACATTTAGTATGAGTTATTGCCCTTGTTCTTGAAAACGCGTTCAATTTTAGCTTGTAAACACTCTTGAGAGAACAATTTTTAATGGATTTTAATGAAACTTGGCCTGAGTATTTGTTATCACCCAAGGATGAAGCCTACTGAAATCCAGTCAAATCGAAAAAAAAATTAATATCAGTTATTGCCCTTGTTTTTGAAAACGCGTTCAATTTTTAGCTTGTAAACACTCTACAAAGCACAGTTATTGACCGATTTTGACGAAACTTGCTGAAATTGTTTAATATCACCCAAGAATGAACCCTTTTGAAAAAAGCACATATCGAAATATATTTAATAGGAGTTATTGGCCTTGTTCTATAAAATGTGTTGGATTTTTGCCTTGTAAACACTCTACAAGTCACAATTCTTGAGCGATTTTGACATAACTTGGCATGAGTATTTGTAATCACCTAAGGATGAACCCTATTGAAATTCAGTTAAATCGAAAAATATTTAGTATCAGTTATTGCCCTTGTGTTTGAAAACACGTTCAATTTTAGCTTGTAAGCACTCTAGAAAGAACAATTCTTAATGGATTTTGATAAAACTTGGCTTGAGTATTTGTTTTTACCCAAGGATGAACCTTATTGAAAATCAAATAAATCGAAATATACTAAGAGTCAGTTATTGCCCTTGTGTTTGAAAACGGGTTAACTTTTTGGCTAATAAACACTCTAGAAGGTACAATTCATGACCAATGTTGACAAAACTCACTGAAATTGTTGGATATCGCAAGGGATAAGCCTAATTGAAAATTAAAAATATCAAAATATATCTAATATGAATTATTGCCCTTGTTCTTTTAAACGCGTTCGATTATTGTCTCGTAAACACTCTACATGGCACAATTCTTGATGGATTTCGATGAAACTTGGTGTGAGAGTGTGTTATAACTCAAGGATGAACCCTATTGAAAATCAGCGAAATCAAAAAATTTTTTAGTATGAGTTACTGCCCTTGTTCTTGAAAACGCATTCAATTTTAGCTTGTAAACACTCTAGAAAGAACTATTCTTAATGGATTTTGATTGACTTTGGCTTGAGTATTTGTTTTTACCCAAGGATGAACCCTATTATAAATCAAATAAATAGAAATATATTTAGTGTCAGTTATAGCCCTTTTTCTTGAAAACGCATTCAATTTTAGCTTGTAAACACTCTAGGAAGAACAATTTTTAATGGATTTTGATGTAACTTGGCTGGAGTATTTGTTGTCTCCCAAGGATGAACCCTATTGAAAATCGAAAAATATTTAGTACAAGTAATTGCGTGGCAAATGAAATTTGTCACGCTTTGTTTTCGTTCGGATTATTTGCGTGGCAAATAAAATTTGTCACGCTTTGTTTTCGTTCGGATTTTTTTTTTTTTTTTTTTTTTTTTTTTTTTTTTTTTTTTTTTGGGAAGCTCGCTAGCCCAAACGGAAAAAAATAGACTATTTTTGTTTTCACCAATGGTTTTTATATGGGCTGGAATCAAAAATGAATATCTGACATAATATTTTCGCTAACCCGAAAGTGGCTAATTGCATAATATGCAAATAAGATTTCAAGCTAGCTCGGGCCCTAATAGTCGGATCGGTCTGAAATTTACAGGATATAGATAGATAGGCAGCGCAATTAAAACTACATCATCAAAATTTTTTGATCACTTCCGGTTTGGGCGTGGGGACTTCCGGTTTTTTCGTCTCATGTCGGGCGACCCTGCTTCCCATGTAATTCAAGAATCTAAACAAAAACAGTATATTTAAGCTATACTAAATGATTTTAATCCCCTGAGATGAAGAAAAATTAAATTGAATGTTGCGCATGCGCAGTTTTCAAAAATGGCAAATTTCCTTAAAAATTTAATAAGTCCGCCAATTATTGACCGATTTTTATGATTTTGGTGTCTATCAAAACCTTGATACTTTATCTAAAAAATGTTGGGAACAGAATTTTGATTTTCGAATTTGAATTTTTTTTATGCCCGTTCGAATTTTTCAAAAATTTAAAACTCTATATCTCGTGACCTTGACCTTCAATGACCTTGACATTTGAGATGTAGAATGTCCTTGACCTCAGCTGTCTATAGATGTGCTGATATTGCATGACAAATATTAACTTCCGGTTTTATAGCCCACCGAAATCTGACTATTTTGCAATTTTGGACGGTTATATTACACTTTCGGGCTCTAATGTTCGGATCGATCTGAAATTTACAGGATATAAATAAATACGCAACACAATTAAAAATATATCATCAAAATTTTTTGATCACTTCCGGTTTGGGCGTGGGGACTTCCGGTTTTTTATCTCATTTCAGGCGACCCTACATCCCGTGTAATTCAAGAATTTAAGCAAAAACAGTATATATATTAGCTATACAAAATAATTTGTATCCCCCGAGAAGAAAAAAATTCCAATTGCTAGTTGTGCATGCGCCATTTTTCCGAGAATGGCAAATTTTCTTTAAAATTTAATTAGTCCGTCATTTATTATTTATGCCCGTTTGAATTTTTTAAAAATTTGAAATTCTAAATCTTGTGACCTTCACCTTCAATGACCTTGAAATTTTCCATATAGAATGGCCTTGACATCAGCTGTCTATAGATCTAACAATATTGTTACGCTTTTTCCACAATTGGAGGCTGAAAAGTACCGGAATTGAAAGCTAGCAGGTTAGAAGTTTCAAAATGTTCGAAATCCATGGGATAACGCATAGTTGCCACGCTCGGAGCTGTTCACAGTTCTAGTTTTTTTTTTTTTTTTGCGTGGCAAATGAAATTTGTCACGCTTTGTTTTCGTTCGGATTTTTTTTTTTTTTTTTTTTTTTTTTTTTGGGAAGCTCGCTAGCCCAAACGGAAAGAGATAGACTATTTCTGTTTTCACCAATGGTTTTTATATGGGCTGGAATCAAAATTGAATGTCTAACATGAAATTTTCGCTAACCCGAAAGTGGCTAATTGCATAATATGCAAATAAGATTTCAAGCTAGCTCGGGCCCTAATAGTCGCATCGGTCTGAAATTTACAGGATATAGAAAGATAGGCAGCGCAATTAAAACTACATCATCAAAATTTTTTGATCACTTCCGGTTTGGGCGTGGGGACTTCCGGTTTTTTCGTCTCATGTCGGGCGACCCTGCTTCCCATGTAATTCAAGATTCTAAACAAAAACAGTATATTTTAGCTATACTAAATGATTTTATTCCCCTGAGATGCAGAAAAATTAAATTGAATGTTGCGCATGCGCAGTTTTCAAAAATGGCAAATTTTCTTAAAAATTTAATAAGTCCGCCAATTATTAACCGATTTTTATGATTTTGGTGTCTATCGAATCCTTGATACTTTATCTAAAAAATGTTGGGAACAGAATTTTGATTTTCGAATTTGAATTTTTTTTATGCCCGTTCGAATTTTTCAAAAATTTAAAACTCTATATCTCGTGACCTTGACCTTCAATGACCTTGACATTTGAGATGTAGAATGTCTTGACCTCAGCTGTCCATAGATGTGCTGATATTGCATGACAAATATTAACTTCCGGTTTTATAGCTCACCGAAATCTGACTATTTTGCAATTTTGGACGGTTATATTACACTTTCGGGCTCTAATCGATATATCATCAAAATTTTTTGATGACTTCCGGTTTTTTATCTCATTTCAGGCGACCCTACATCCCGTGTAATTCAAGAATGTAAGCAAAAACAGTATATATTAGCTATACAAAATAATTTGTATCCCCCGAGAAGAAAAAAATTCCAATTGCTAGTTGCGCATGCGCCATTTTTCCGAGAATGGCAAATTTTCTTTAAAATTAAATTAGTCCGTCATTTATTATTTATGCCCGTTTGAATTTTTTAAAAATTTGAAATTCTAAATCTTGTGACCTACACCTTCAATGACCTTGAAATTTTCCATATAGAATGGCCTTGACATCAGCTGTCTATAGATCTAACAATATTGTTACGCTTGTTCCACAATTGGAGGCTGAAAAGTACCGGAATTGAAAGCTAGCAGGTTAGAAGTTTCAAAATGTTCGAAATCCATGGGATAACGCATAGTTGCCACGCTCGGAGCTGTTCACAGTTCTAGTTGACCTTGTTTTTGAAAACGCGTTCAATTTAACTCGTAAACAATCTAGAAAGAACAATTTTGAATGGATTTTGATGAAACTTGGCTTTAGTATTTGTTTTCTCACAAGGATAAACCCTATTGAAAATCAGATAAATCGAAAAATATTTAGTGTCAGTTATTGCGCCTGTTTTCAAAAACGCTTTCAACTTTTGGCTTGTGAACACTCTAAACATTCCTTTTTGACAAAACTCGCTGAAATTGTTTAATATCAACCAAGGATGAGCCTTATTAAGAATTAAAAATATCAAAATATTATTAAGGATGAACCCTATTGCAAATCATAAAAATACCGAAAAATATTTAATGAGTTGTTATTAGGTACAATTCTTGACAGTTTTTAATGAAACTAGAGACCATAGAAAAAAATAGGTTGGAAGGTTGAATATTTCATTCCACTTATTGTAACCTTACTGAAAAGTTTTTATTTGAAATAAATGCTGCCAGTGGGCGTATATTACCTTGCCTGGCAAGCTATCTTTTTTTGTATCTTAATAGTATTTTCAATGCCTTTTATCATTTCCATTAAAGCAATGTAAATGTTTTGTAATTATATGGTATCGCTTTGTATTATAGTGTATCGCACTGTATTGTATTGTATATATTCTAATAGTGCAATATTGTTTTACGGGGTTTTTGTTATATTGTGAATAAAGAGATATTGTCCGAACTCAAGCCTTGTCTCTGGGTCTGGGAAGAAGCCCCTTATCAACCCCAGTGCCGGCTACATTACGACTTATCAAGGTGTATATCAATTCAGGGTAATGTCATTCGAACTTTGTAATGCTCCATTTACATTCGAAAGATTGGTGGGACGAGTGTTGGCTGGAATGCAGTGGGAGATATGTCGGATTAGTAGAAAAGTTTAATCGAACGTTAAAATAAGTGTTATTACCGTCTTATTAGGGACCTTCTCCATGTTATGTCCGCTTATAGAAGTACAATACAAGAAAGTATGAAGATGTCATCAAATTTTCTCATGCTTGGCAGAGAGGTTTGTAATCACTCGAATTTATTGATGTATGGAATACGAATTGAATCCAAGGAAGCGTTATCAAAGTACAACACCAACATAGGGATAGGTTTAATGAGGCATATGAAGCTATCAGACTAAGCTTGAAGCAGTCCGCATCCCGTCGGAAAAGATACTACGATAATCGCACCAAGAAGAGGCCATTCAATGAACATGATATGGTCTGGCTTTACACACCAACTCAAATACCAGATATTCCAAATAAATTCCAGAAATACATGGGAAAGACTACAAAGAATGTTCATATTGACCGACTGAAGAAATATGTTGGTGTAGAAGATCCTACAGATATTACGTTAACAGGAGAAGATGGTGATGATGACGTCTTAACAGAAGAAGATATTACTGCTGAAGAAGTAAACAAGAAAGAAGCTGATTTGCAGTTTTTCGAAGGCATAGGTATTGTAGAGAAAATAGTTGTAGTCTGTAGTTTAATATTTTATCACTATTATATTGTTATGTGTCTGGCAGATCAAGACTATATTATAAAACAACACGCTCAAGTTGCAGAAGAAAAGTTTTGGAGAGCAATCAATAACTTTTCATGTCAGATCTCTTAGCATATTATGTAATTTATAAATTCCTTTTGTTGAAAAATCTATATTTAGAATTGATCTCCATCCAGGTACTGGTACAATCCCGTCTACCATATCGTTTTTCATACGTTTTTAGTCTGCCAGACTCTAGTTTACATTTTTGTAATTTTGTGTATAATTAGGTCAATAATGCATGATATCTATCATTATTATTTTTTAAAAGTGTATTCCGTGTATTTTGTATCTTTTTATTGTCTTTGTTCCATCTTTATACTCTTATTCATATTTTAGATATAATTGTTTTATTACTTTCTAAATTACTGTTTTGGTATTGACCCAGATGATTCTAGAACTTTTGAGATTATCTTTCCAGAGGTTACTAAAGGTTTCTCAACTAATATTATGATGCAATATGACCTGTGAAAACAGTGTGCAAAAATGTATCACTTCTGGATTGTTACAGTGGCTTCTTAATTGTTCTAGAAGTATTAGTTTTATATAAATAGGCTAGTAGCCAAGGCCTCGGTGGATTCAATTACAGTGCTTACTACTGTACGTATAACTTGTGTATTATACATTGTGCTTAATATATTGTTGTTTCCTTGTGCATTCACTATTGGAGTAAATAAATCTACGGTTACATTTTGATCTGTGTGTCTCTATTCTACGAGTTTCGAGAAGGAAATACAACAGAAATTTGGCATCGCCGATAGGATACCTACATAAGGATTACTATTACGGATTACTACTAGGATTTATCATTTTCATTTTCCGAAAAACGGTGGTTAATGTCAGAAAGTTTAAACATGTCAGAATCTACAGAATTGATTAAACTGCTTTCTGAACACATAAAGGTTCAAAGAGAGCAAATGGAGATTCAAGCCAGACAACAGAGAGAGCAAATGGAGATCCAAGTCAGACAACAAAGAGAGCAAATGGAGACGCAAAGAGAGCAAATGGAGACGCAAAGAGAGCAAATGGAGACACCAAGAGAGCAAATGGAAACGCAAAGAGAGCAAATGGAGACACAAAGAGTGCAATTGGACACTTTGATGAAATTAGTTTCAAAATCTAACGGTGAGCCAATTTCCTCTTTAACAACTCTTACAACATCTGTGCCACCATTTGTTTCTTTTGATCCAACAACTGAACTTTGTCCTGATTATTATTCACGATTCTGCACTTTTCTGGCAGCAAATGCAGTACCCGAAAGCCGAACTGCACAAGTGTTTTTGACAAACCAAACTACGTCAGTTTACAAACAACTGTCTACCTTGGCTACTCAAATGAACCCACCTAGAGACATTCACACATTGAAAATGGATGAACTTGAGAACTTTATGAAAGAACAGTTTGATCCAAAACGTTTCATTGTGCGTGAACGATTCAAATTTTGGAGTGATATGCAACGGAAACCAGGGGAAACAATTCAAGAATTGGCAGCTCGTATACGTCAAGACGCAGCTACATGTGATTTCCCATCTATAACGAATCCCCAGGACGAAGAACTACGACAACGATTCATATGTTCTGTTAACAATGAAGCGGTTCTTAAAGCTCTCTTCAAAATACGCGACGATCAACTAGATTTTGCCAAGGCAGTCCAAGTCGCTGTCGAGACCGAAGATGCAGCTAAGGTTGCCAAGGAAACAGTACATGCTTCCAAACCAAAACCAGTGAACAAAGTTAAGCAGAACAACAAAATGAATCAACAAAAAGGCCATCAACAACCTTAAACCACACACCAGGAGGTCAAATGCTACCGATGTGGAAAAGGTCATAAAGCCCCAGACTGTCCTTACAAAGAATCTAAATGTCACTTTTGTGAAAAGAAAGGATACCTTGAAGCTGTTTGAAAGAAGAAACAACAGCAATCGAAGCACACAGAAGCTTCAGTGAAGAAAATTAGGAAATCTGAGCTAATTAAAGCGATTCTGGGTGAAGTTTCAGATGATATATCCAAGTTGGATATACCAATCACAATTAAAGACCATGAGTTTACCATAGAACGAGACACAGCAACTTTTGACTCGTTGCCGATCTGGAAACAAATTGGAAAACCTAAACTAGCAGAGGACACACATAAATATGAATCTGCCAGTCACCACAACATGCCAGTGTTGGGAACCTTCAACGCCCAAACAGTAGATCCAAAAACTGGAAATGAAAGTTCAGTTTCTTACATTGTTACAAGGATCCCCGATGTTAACTTTCTGGGACGGAATGCTATTCAGGCACTAGGAAATTCAGTGGACAATGCTCTGGGAATTAGAAGCATAAACAACCAAGATAAGAGTGCGAGTGTAAAAGTTCAACATTCAGCAACCTTGGACCAGACAAATCTGATGCGAAACCGGGTTTTCACAAGACACGACCGGTTCCTTTTGCTCTTCGAGATGACCTTGCGAAAGGTTACGAGGAAGGTATCGCCAAAGGAGTCTGGAAGCCAGTCCAGTTTAACAGTTATGGAACACCAGTGGTACCAATAAGGAAAACAAGTTCTACAGGTACTTCAAAACCTAAGCTTCGAATTTGTGGTGACTACTCTGTTTGTGTTAATGATCAGTTAGAAGATCATCGCCATCCAATGCCACTCCCAGAGGAATTAATGCAGAAACTAGGAGGTGGCTTTGGATATACCAAGATTCTCCCTTGCTGATGCCTACAACCAAATCATGTTGACTCCTGAGAGCCAAAAAAAGGCTAGCCCTCAGCACTCACCATGGAGTACTAATTCAACAGCGACTACCATTTGGAATCAAGTCAGCACCTGGTTTTTTTTAAAGAAATCATGGAAAACCTTACCAAAGATCTACCTGAAGTTTCAGTTTTCCAAGATGATATGCTTGTCAGCGGACATAACGTCAAAGACCATTTAAGTAATCTGAAGGGTCTACTAAAATGTCTAAATGACAATGGTCTTAGATGTCGTCGTGACAAATGCAAATTTGCCCAACCTTCTGTAGAATATCTTGGACACACCTTATCAGGAGAGGGAATCTCAAAAGGATGAAAGGTCGAGGCAGTAATTAATATGCCACCTCCTACAGATGTGTCAACTTTGAAATCATTCTTGGGCTCAGTACAGTTTTATGGAAAGTTCATACCAAACCTGTCTACCACAGCAGAGCCACTTTACAAGCTGACCAAGAAAACTACCACATGGCAATGAAAAGAAGAACAGACAGCCTTTCAACAGTTGAAAACTATACTTGTTTCTGATCAAGTCCTTGTTCACTTCGATCCTAACAAACCTGTTGGACTAGCTTGTGATGCATCTAATGTTTGAATTGAAGCAGTTTTGTTCCATCGCTATCCAGACGGAAGCGAGCGCCCAATCGCCAATATGTCGAAGACTCTTACATCTGCAAAGCGGAACTACAGCCAAATTCGCAAAGAAGCCCTGGCTATTATATTCGGCTTAAGGAAATGCTATCAATTTCTTTATGAAAGAAAATTTATACTGGTAACAGATCACAAGCCATTGACAGCTCTATTTGGACCAAAGAAGGGAACACCACTCCTTGCAGCTAACAGACTAGCTCGATGGGCCCTATGGTTAAACCAATTCGACTACAAAATCGAATATCGGAAAACATCCGATCATGGAAATGCAGATGCACTTAGTCGCTTGCCAAGTGGAGGTGATTCTGATTTCGACAGGGAAGAAGGTGGTGAAGATATGGATATGGTTTGCGCTATCAAGGTTTTCAGCCTCCAAGTCGAACCTGTGGAATCCAACATCCTCCTACGAGTCCAGGAAGGATCCAGTAATAGCTACAGTGATGCGTTATGTACGTGAAGGATGGCCACCGAAGCACACTGAGAAAAATGAGAACATTGAAAAGTTCAGAAAGCTATCAGACTCACTTAACGTCTCACTTAATGAATACCTTCTACAAGGTGCAAGAATTGTAATTCCAGAAAGTTTGCAACCAAAGTTCCTTGAACTACTACATTTAGGACACTTTGGCATGGAACGGATAAAACAGTTAGCAAGAACTGCAGTCTACTGGCCTGGCATCGATACTGCTATTGAAATGACAAGTCGCCGTTGTGATTCATGTGGCCAGCACCAAAATAAACCATCAAAGCATCCGATACACCCTTGGATGCTTCCAGAAAAGCCTTGGAGTAGATTACACTTGGATCATGCTATTAACTTCATGGGTAAAGATTGGTTGGTGATTAAAGATGCCTATTCAAAGTATCCTTGCATTCATCCTACTACATCTACATCATCTAGAGCAACCTTAGATTTGCTAGAAAAAGATTTTGCTCTTTTTAGATATTCACATACGCTGGTGACTGATAATGCGACTACCTTTACTCCAGAAGAATTTCAGAGTTGGTGCAAAGAACGGGGTATTACGCACTTGTCCGGCGCACCTTATCATCCAGCTACAAACGGAGCAGCTGAACGCTTGGTACAAACATTCAAGCAAGCAATGAGAAAGTCATCTCAACCACCAAAATGAGCACTTCAAGAGTTTCTGATGCAGTACCGGAGAACACCAACATCAACTGGCTTGTCCCCGAGTGAACTCTTGATGTCCAGACATATACGAACACGAATAGATACCCTACTGCCCTCGCCTGTACACATAGCTCAGGGCAAACAGACCAGGAGGCATTAAATTCTGAGAAACGCCTAAAATCCACAGGAGTATCCAAGGTGAGAAAACAGTATAAAGCTGGAGACCCTGTATATGCGCTGTATTTTGGACCTAACCGAAGAAACCAATTTCGGAGTATGGACCAGATAACCCAAGACGATCCCAGCGAAAGCGCAAACCAAAAGTGAAGATTTGTTGCTAACGTATATAACATCAGTTTTGGTGGGGAGGTGTTATGGTATTGACCCAGATTATTCTAGAACTTTAGAGATTATCTTTCCAGAAGTTACTAAAGGTTTCTCAACTAATATGATGATGCAATATGACCTGTGAAAACAGTGTGCAAAAATGTATCACTTCTGGATTGTTACAGTGGCTTCTTAATTGTTCTAGAAGTATTAGTTTTATATAAATAGGCTAGTAGCCAAGGCCTCGGTGGATTCAATTACAGTGCTTACTACTGTACGTATAACTTGTGTATTATACATTGTGCTTAATATATTGTTGTTTCCCTGTGCATTCACTATTGGATTAAATAAATCTACAGTTACTTTTTGATCTGCGTGTCTCTATTCTACGACTTTGGAGAAAGAACAACAATTACCATTTAATATTTTACCTGTATTAGTTTATAGATTTTCTTTCTGTCTATTGTTACGAGGAGGTATGTTGGTCTTCCATTCAACAGTACAATTCGCATAACATTGAATACTTTTACCCAGTCTTGGGCTGACCTCTAGAGATTTTTTAGAGATTCTTGAAGTAGAACCGGCTTTATGTGATGAAGATGTTATTTGATTGTTGCTGTTAAATAATAAACCATTGTATTTACATGGTGTGTTGTTAAACCCCGTACTGGTAGCTGATATTGGGAGAGATCTCTACCACAGTTGTAGTTCGCCTGATGACCACGGCAGTGCAAGTTATACAACTCTCTGGTGACCGAGAAAGTGCAAGAGATATACAACTCCCTGGTGACAGCGGTAGTGCAAGTTATTCAACTCCCTGGTGACAATGGCAGTGGAAGTTATACAATTCCCTGGAGACAGCGGTAGTACAAGTTATATAACTCCCTGGTGACAGCAGTAGTGCATGTTATACAACTCCCTAGTTACAGCGGTAATGCAAGTTATACAATCCCTAGTGACAGCGGTAGTGCAAGTTATACAACTCCCTGGTGACAGCGGTAGTGCAAGTTATACAACTCACTGGTGACAGCGGTAGTGCAAGTTATACAATCCCTAGTGACAGCGGTAGTGCAAGTTATACAACTCCCTAGTGACAGCGGTAGTGCAAGTTATACAACTCCCTGGTGACAGTGGCAGTGCAAGTTATACAACTCACTGGTGACAGCGGTAGTGCAAGTTATACAATCCCTAGTGACAGCGGTAGTGCAAGTTATACAACTCCCTAGTGACAGCGGTAGTGCAAGTTATACAATCCCTAGTGACAGTGTTAGTGCAAGTTATACAACTCCCTGGTGACAGTGGCAGTGCAAGTTATACAACTCACTGGTGACAGCGGTAGTGCAAGTTATACAATCCCTAGTGACAGCGGTAGTGCAAGTTATACAACTCCCTAGTGACAGCGGTAGTGCAAGTTATACAATCCCTAGTGACAGCGGTAGTGCAAGTTATACAACTCCCTAGTTACAGCGGTAATGCAAGTTATACAATCCCTAGTGACAGCGGTAGTGCAAGTATACAACTCCCTGGTGACAGCGGTAATACCTAGTTATACAACTCCCATGGCGCCCGTTTTGGTGCGTTACAATGATATCTTGGACAAGTTAGATTTTGACGATTTTTTGATCGATGGTTTTTGATTATTTTCCCTGACTTAGTAAGAAAGCGTAGAAATTGGTTTGTGAACCCGAAAGAGACTACAGTTCTCATCTGATTTGAATATGATTTGGTTCAATATTGTTGATGTCTGAGTGAACTGTTTTTGAGTTATTTCCCTTGACTTGGTCAAGTTAGATATTAACGATTTTTTGATCAATGGTTATTGCCTGAAATGGGCTTGTAAACATGATAGAGGCAACACTTTCCGTCTGATTTGAATGTGATCTTGTGTATTTATGAGATCTTAGATTAGGTCCAAATAATGTTCGGGTTTCAACCTGTGTTGAAACAGAAATATACTTTAAAGTAGACGTATCTGCTAGGCAACCACTTTTTTGTTTATTTTGATATTAGATTTAAGCTATATTGGTTGTTTCAAAATGTCTTCGGGCCAGAAGTATAGTACCTGTTAAGTACAGATTGTTTTTAGTTTGCTATGAACAAGGTTGTCATTTAAGTTCTGATTTTTTGAATATGCCACTATCATTTTCTGTTTATAGACATGAGGAAATTTCTCTTGAAGACTCTTATAATGGGTTTGAACTATCTTACTTGCTTTATTACTGATTGTATTAAATGGAACTACAAAGGGTACTATGTCTACACTGTGGTGAATATTAAGTCCTATGGGTCTTGCTGTATTCAATGTCTCAATCCAATGGGCTTCTCTAGATTAACGGAAGACTGGAGAATAAGAATAAGTTTGATTAAGGTATAGTTTTCCAGTATTTTTTCTTCATGTTTATTCGACAGGGACTTTTATAGGTCAGGTTTTTTGATGTTTCGATTATCAGTTCTCAGAGAAACCTAAACCCTACACACAATCAAATGTTACCCCCCCCCCCTGCCTATGGAAGAACATTTCAGTAGTGTAATATATTGATAATGACGGACAATGTCTGGATATCAATAATCTTACAATAAAAACGTTTTTCATTCTTGTTGGATCAAATCAAATTGGAAATTTATTTAATATCTGATATTTTCCAAAAAGTTTTGCACGAGAATTGTTTAAGTTGATGGCAAAAGTGAAATTTAGTCCATATCGATATGTTGACAAAAAGAGTACATATATTACCAAATGAAGAGTTGTTAGCTTTGATCTTGACAATTCAGATATTAATAGTTGTGAATATAATAATAGAGTTTGTGGCACATATCGGAGAAGAAATACGTCTGAAAGGTATTCATATAATATGAGCTGAACGAAACTAAAGTATCTACAGAAGAAGGTTCAATATCAGTCACTTTCCCATCCTGAAATTGGGCTACTCTATTGACAATATTGATTATGCCAAATTCGATCTAAGAAATGTTTTTTAGGAATTTTACTCTACAGAACGTGCAACATTCCAAATATCACCGGCAACATTTCAAATACACATGAACCAAATCATAGACATTTCAATATCAGATGATTTCGTTCAGCAAATGCAGTGTCATAAGTGAATACTGGAGATACGTATTAAAGATCGTCTTGATTTTCTTTTAAGTGATTAAATGTGACAAATGGCTGAATAAGGTGTAGATACAGTAAGTACAGCTTCTTGTACAATTTACAACTACAAACATTCATACCTCAACATCCGATTCTCTTGACCACCAAGGAATGCAATCATCTTTAACGGACTGAAATATAAAATAAATAATAAAACAAACTATCTATTGTTAAAGTGTTACCGTTTGTAAGAATAATCTATCTTGAATTTTGCAAGCAGTGAAATACGTGCAGAGGTCCGTATGTGGCAGTTTGTCAACCGTTCCAGTACTCCATCAATAATGTATCCACAAGTTCATAAAGTAGCGCTAGGTTATCGGCAATATTGACTTGGAACGTACTTTTTTAGGTCTGGTTTTGATGATTCAATTGTTAGTTTTTGGATATACCAGACCCGTCGTCCTTGAAACCTTAACCATACGCCCTAGTCAAATGGTAATGCTTCCCCCTGGCTATCGAAGAACCTTTCAGTAGAGTCATAAAATGAACGTGTTCGGCCTCTGTCGAAAGAATGTCTGGGATTCAATATTCTTACAATAATTTGTTTATCTTCAATATTACATGAAGCAACATCTTTAAAACGGGGCAGGTGTCTGCCATTGATCAAATTGTTCATTTTTGTTCAGTTTCCATGTTTGAACGAATCAAACAAATATTTTGACCGATGTTTTCTATCAAGTGATGCATGAGCAACAACAGCTTATTTCAGAAATTCCTTACAAGCGAAAACAGAGTTCTGTCATATTGATATGTTGAAACCACATGTTGTCAGAAAGAGCACATGTATTGTCCACGGTTTTGGAACTTTTCAATATAATTAATATAACAGTGAATATAACAGTATCGGTAATAATAATAAACTATATAATAAAAAATAGCGATGGCCATCGTAATACGCCCACACTTATAATGGTAGCCAATTTGTCCGGAAGGTTGACAAGAATTATCGGTAAATGAAACATTTTTCTTGAATTTTAATTACACTCACAATTAATTTCATCCAAATCCATAACGACAATCAGCTATCTATCGGGTTCACAAAGAATTAAAGATCAAGGGCAATAACATATGGAAAATATTTTTCGATAAAGAATTGCAGACTGTAGAGTGAGCACAAATAATGTGAATAGTTATAGAAACATTGTAAAGTAGGTATGGATTTCATGCCTTTCGTTAATCACTGGATATATTATATTGAATCCATTTTACCACGAAATGTTAAAAACAGGAAAATTGATTTGCAACTCGAAGGGTCAGATGCAGGACTCATTTAAATTCACATGACACCTCAGAGATGAAATGTACCTTTCATCTTTGCATCATTAAATAACTTCAGAGATTTAGCTTGAAATGTATGATTACATTTTGGAAAAATTTCCAAGGTGTAGAAACAGTAAGTTCTGATTCTTGTACAAATTACAACTACAAACATACCTTATCTTCAGCCATTTTATCTGTGAAGAATCTAAATCAAAATATCACGCAAACAAAATACCCAGACTGAAAAAAATAAAATAAATAAAGATAATACAATCTGTTGTTAAAGTGGTAGTAAATCATTTTATAAGGTATATGTTGCTGTTCAGAGTAAAAACGGATTTTGTTCAACACATTTTTGAGTGGTATTTTGCTGAACCTAATCATGTCATGGATATTTTGAAACCATTCACTTGTAAAGGTTTTGTATCACTTGCTCGAGTTTCTATTGCTACTCTTATCACTTTTCTACAGGAACATCTCAATCTCTACTTTTTCTGATGTTTAGCTATTTTCTGGATCAAGTCAAGTGTGTACGTTATTGTTCTTTATCAATCATTCAGGCTACTGTCAAACATTGTTTTTGGACATTTAGGAGATTATCTTCTTTTTGGAAATGTACGTGAAGATGTCAATGTTAATCTAGTCATGTCAGAAATACCTGATGATTAAACAACTGATCCTGTTGAAGACCACAGTCATTAGAAAGATGGTGCTCTATCTACTTGTATTGTATTCTAGAAACTTTTCTGAATTGGCAGGTTCTTTTGTATCGGTAAGGTTTTTGCCCCAACCCAAGCCATACACCCGAATCAAACGATAACGCTTGCTCCCTGCCAATGGAAGAATCTTGCATTATTGTATAAATTGAACGTGTTCGGCCTCTGACGAAACAATGTCTGGAAATCAATATATTCCTATAATAATGTGTTTATCTTCAATATTACAAGGTAACATCATGATTTCTGCAGTTGATTTCTCAAGTTTTTAACTTGTGTCGGGATTGTACAATCATATTAATCAAACTGGAACTTTATAAAATAATGTCAAATGTTTTCCAAAAAGTATCTATAGTTAACAATGTTGGTCTTATTATATCTATAGTTAACAATGTTGGTCTAATTATATCTATAATTAACAATGTTGGTCTAATTGTATCGATAATTAACAATGTTGGTCTAATTGTATCTCTAGTTAACAATATTGGTCAAATTGTATCTCTAGTTAACAATGATGGTCTAATTGTATCTCTAATTAACAATGTTGGTCTAATTGTATCTATAATTAACAATGTTGGTCTAATTGTATCTATAATTAACAATGTTGGTCTAATTGTATCTCTAGTTAACAATGTTGGTCTAATTGCATCTATAGTTAACAATGTTGGTCTAATTGTATCTCTAGTTAACAATGTTGGTCTAATTGTATCTATAGTTAACAATGTTGGTCTAATTGTATCTATAATTAACAATGTTGGTCTAATTGTATCTCTAGTTAACAATGTTGGTCTAATTGTATCTATAGTTAACAATGTTGGTCTAATTGTATCTATAATTAACAATGTTGGTCTAATTGTATCTATAATTAACAATGTTGGTCTAATTGTATCTCTAGTTAACAATGTTTGTCTAATTGTATCTATAATTAACAATGTTGGTCTAATTGTATCTCTAGTTAACAATGTTGGTCTAATTGCATCTATAGTTAACAATGTTGGTCTAATTGCAACTGTAGTTAACAATGTTGGTCTAATTGCATCTGTAGTTACCAATGTTGGTCTAATTATATCTATAATTAACAATGTTGGTCTAATTTTATCTATAATTAACAATGTTGGTCTAATTATATCTATAATTAACAATGTTGGTCTAATTGTATCTATAATTAACAATGTTAGTCTAATTTTATCAATAAGTAACAATGTTGGTCTAATTGTATCTCTAATTAACAATGTTGGTCTAATTATATCTATAATTAACAATGTTGGTCTAATTATATCTCTAGTTAACAATTTTGGTCTAATTTTATCTATAATTAGCAATGTTGGTCTAATTATATCTATAATTAACAATGTTGGTCTAATTGTATCTCTAGTTAACAATGTTGGTCTAATTATATCAATAGTTAACAATGTTGGTCTAATTATATCTATAATTAACAATGTTGGTCTAATTGTATCTATAATTAACAATGTTGGTCTAATTATATCTATAATTAACAATGTTGGTCTAATTATATCTATAATTAACAATGTTGGTCTAATTGTATCTATAATTAACAATGTTGGTCTAATTATATCTATAGTTAACAATGTTGGTCTACAATTCTATATATAATTTACAATGTTGGTCTAATTCTATATATAATTAACAATGTTGGTCTAATTTTATCAACAGTTAACAATGTTGGTCTAATTATATCTATAATTAACAATGTTGGTCTAATTATATCTATAATTAACAATGTTGGTCTAATTATTTCTATAATTAACAATGTTGGTCTAATTATATCTATAATTAACAATGTTGGTCTAATTGTATCTATAATTAACAATGTTGGTCTAATTATATCTATAATTAACAATGTTGGTCTAATTGTATCTCTAGTTAACAATGTTGGTCTAATTTTATCAATAGTTAACAATGTTGGTCTAATTATATCTATAATTAACAATGTTGGTCTAATTGTATCTATAA
>JAUJPP010000006.1:61883-82218 GCA_030562195.1 Nipponacmea schrenckii
GATAGTGGTTAGCGTTTTTACAAATTAAACAGAAAAATTATATGGATTCTAACATTTCTTCTGGAGTAAGTTTTCCAACTTTTTTATTGGCAGGAAATTTAAAAAAATATAATTAGACATAAATCTAGAGCAAAATACTAGTGGTAAATTTTATTCTAATTTAAACTTCTATCAGCAAATTTATAACACCTTCTATTTGAACAGCCACTATCTTGAAAGGTTTACGCTCTAAATCATTACCTGGTTTTATGACTTCAAGTCTTGGCCACTCTTCTTCTACTAACAACAGATATTTTCGTCCTGGATTTCAGTAACACAAACTCCTACATATGATTTAAAAGAATCAACTAATCTTGACAAAGGTAAAAAAACCCATAAATTCCAAACAAGGAATTATTTTCGTTTTAACGAAGCTACAAAAGACCTCGCTGCAACTAAATGGCATCCTATCTGAACATTAATTAAGAACCATCTTACGAAAACACAGGATCCATATCAATCTTCACAACCATCGGCAAATCCATGTAACTATGTTAAACCAATCGTAGTAACTGGTTACTACTTCTATACGTCTAGGATTTCAAAATAGTTGGCAATTCATCCAATAAACTTTCCCATCTGGCAGTAATAATTACAGGTAAAACTCCAACCCATGTTAATCATACAAACCATAAATTCTACATCTCAAGTTTAAACTTGATCATAACGGTGCTTATCAAACCTAGAGGATTGAGCAATAACACACTTCTCTTAGTGAGAATCAGTGGCAGACTTTCGGACGCCTTTCATTTCAATTCTAACTTATCATTAATGTTATCACAAGACTGAAACTAAAGAAGCAAGGTCTGGAGCGGATTTATCGCCAGAACATCTCTCTACACAAATTTATGGAATGATTGATCATCGCTATGAATGCTATCATATTGAACATTTTACTAATATCTCCACAATAACCAACAATTTCTGTTCTATAACCAATTAAAACTTTGAATAAATCATTCAGAAAAACTTTTTCCAGGGCATCATTTAATCATAAACCATCTGCTTTAGCCGAAGAATCGAATACATGTACTAGGTTTCAGGTCTTTCCACTTCCCTGTAGAGTAATAGTCAATGTGGTTTATGAAACAGTGTAATGGCCATTTATGGTGCACTATATATCATATGCATTGACCAAACTTTAAGACAAGATAAAATCATTTAAGATTTATTAGACATGTCTATAATATGCTAAGGCAATAACGATAAAAAAAAATAAGTCAAGGTACTCAAGGTAAAATATATATGACCATGACACCAAACTTATTCTATTGCAACCACAATAATATTTTTACCTTGTCTTCGTTATCAGCCTAAGACGTTAGCAGATAACTAATAAATCTTAAATGACAGTAACACCGCATATAGAATATAGATACTTCCTTAGGGGCTTAAAGACGACTATATTAGATACAGTGAACAATCACATTCAAATCAGGTAAAATTATATTTTGATATTTTTTTTTACTAGAATGAGACTTGAGTATACTATTATGTCTTACAAACCAGAACCAGAACAATGCAATGGCCTCTTCTGCTTCACTAAAATCACCATATACATCGACAAAACTATAAGGTCATATAAAATAAAAAATAAGTGATTTACTCACGGCAAATATATCATGTAACCAAAACACCAAACTTTCAAGTGTTTTATTTGAGTAAAGTACGTGTTCTTTATATTTATTATATTATAGAATATAAATCTATCGCACCTACAGTAATATTTTTACTTTGTCGTCGTTAGACGAATAATTTATTTCATTAGCAAGAGTCTAATAAATCTTAAATGACAGTAACACAGCATATAGAATATAGATACTTCCTTAGGGGCCTAAAGACGACTATAGAAGACACACAGTGAACGAGTCACATTCAAATCAGGTAAAATTATATTTTGATATTTTTTTTTGACTAGAATGAGACTTGGGTATACTATTATGTCTTACAAACCAGTTATTCCAATAAGCCAGTAGATTGCTTGGTACAATGATAGTTTTCAGTGTTCAGAATGAGACCAGAGTATATCAATCTATTATTTCCAATTAGCAAGTTGATTGCTTGGTACAATGATAGTTTTCAGTGTTTAGAATGAGACCAGAGTATATCAATCTATTATTTCCAATAAGCCAGTAGATTGCTTGATACAATGATAGTTTTCAGTGTTCAGAATGAGACCAGAGTATATCAATCTATTAATCTATTATTTCCAATTAGCCAGTAGATTGATTGGTACAATGATAGTTTTCAGTGTTCAGAATGAGATCAGAGTATATCAATCTATTATTTCCAATTAGCCAGTAGATTGCTTGGTACAATGATAGTTTTCAGTGTTCAGAATGAGACCAGAGTATATCAAACTATAATTTCCAATTAGCCAGTAGATTGCTTGGTACAATGATAGTTTTCAGTGTTCAGAAGGAGACCAGAGTATATCAATCTATTATTTCCAATAAGCCAGTAGATTGCTTGGTACAATGATAGTTTTCAGTGTTCAGAATGCGACCAATGAATATCAATCTATTATTTCCAATTAGCCAGTAGATTGCTTGGTACAATGATAGTTTTCAATGTTCAGAATGAGACCAGAGTATATCAAATTATTATTTCCAATATGCCAGTAGATTTATTGGTACAATGATAGTTTTCAGTGTTCAGAATGAGACCAGAGTATATCAAACTATAATTTCCAATAAGCCAGTAGATTGCTTGGTACAATGATAGTTTTCAGTGTTCAGAATGAGACCAGAGTATATCAAACTATAATTTCCAATAAGCCAGTAGATTGCTTGGTACAATGATAGTTTTCAGTGTTCAGAATGAGACCAGAGTATATCAACCTATTAATCTATTATTTCCAATTAGCAAGTTGATTGCTTGGTACAATGATAGTTTTCTGTTTTCAGAATGAGACCAGAGTATATCAACCTATTATTTCCAATTAGCCAGTAGATTGCTTGGTACAATGATAGTTTTCAGTGTTCAGAATGAGACCAGAGTATATCAAACTATTATTTCCAATTAGCAAGTTGATTGCTTGGTACAATGATAGTTTTCAGTGTTCAGAATGAGACCAGAGTATATCAAACTATTATTTCCAATTAGCAAGTTGATTGCTTGGTACAATGATAGTTTTCAGTGTTCAGAATGAGACCAGAGTATATCAATCTATTATTTCCAATAAGCCAGTAGATTGCTTGGTACAATAATAGTTTTCAGTGTTCAGAATGCGACCAATGAATATCAATCTATTATTTCCAATTAGCCAGTAGATTGCTTGGTACAATGATAGTTTTCAATGTTCAGAATGAGACCAGAGTATATCAAATTATTATTTCCAATATGCCAGTAGATTTATTGGTACAATGATAGTTTTCAGTGTTCAGAATGAGACCAGAGTATATCAAACTATTATGTCCAATAAGCCAGTAGATTTCTTGGTACAATGATAGTTTTCAGTGTTCAGAATGAGACCAGAGTATATCAACCTATTATTTCCAATTAGCCAGTAGATTGCTTGGTACAATGATAGTTTTCTGTTTTCAGAATGAGACCAGAGTATATCAACCTATTATTTCCAATTAGCAAGTTGATTGCTTGGTACAATGATAGTTTTCTGTTTTCAGAATGAGACCAGAGTATATCAACCTATTATTTCCAATTAGCCAGTAGATTGCTTGGTACAATGATAGTTTTCAGTGTTCAGAATGAGACCAGAGTATATCAAACTATAATTTCCAATAAGCCAGTAGATTGCTTGGTACAATGATAGTTTTCAGTGTTCAGAATGAGACCAGAGTATATCAAACTATAATTTCCAATAAGCCAGTAGATTGATTGGTACAATGATAGTTTTCAGTGTTCAGAATGAGACCAGAGTACATCAACCTATTATTTCCAATTAGCCAGTAGATTGCTTGGTTCAATGATAGTTTTCAGTGTTCAGAATGAGACCAGAGTACATCAAACTATTGTTTCCAATTAGCCAGTAGATCGATTGCAATAATAGTTTTCAATGTTCAGAATGCGACCAGAGTATATCAATCTAATATTTCCAATTAGCCAGTAGATTTCTTGGTACAATGATAGTTTTCAGTGTTCAGAATGAGACCAGAGTATATCAAACTATTATTTCCAATTAGCCAGTAGATTGATTGGTACAATGATAGTTTTCAGTGTTCAGAATGAGACCAGAGTATATCAAACTATTATTTCCAATAAGCCAGTCGATTGATTGGTTCAATGATAGTTTTCAATGTTATGTCCAATTAGCCAGTAGATTGGTTCGCAAACGTGTCTCCAATCTTTAAGTCCGGTGATAAAAGTTTATGTAGTAATTATCGACCAATTTCTTTAATATCCTCAATAAGAAAAGTCTTTGAAATCATTATCAATCGTCATATTCATAACTTCATTGTTGAAAATAATATTTTGTATAAATACCAATCTGGATTCCGTAAAAATGACTGTGCTGCTTACCAATTAGTAGATATGTACAATTATATATCTTCATCATTAGATAAAGGCCATGAAGTAAAAGCTATCCTTTTTTCTCATAAGACGCGCTTTTGATAAAGTTTGGCATTTAAGTCTCTTGCAGAAACTTAAATCAATAGGTATTAATAACGAAGTTTTTGATTTGATTAAAAAATACTTAACAGATAAGAAGCAGGCAGTTGTAATCAATAATCAATCATCAGAGTATAAAGCTGTATATTCAGGTGTTCCTCAAGGATCCGTTTTAGGCCTCCTCTTATTCTTAATCTTTATTAATGATATTGCCACTAATATAGACTCTAATCTTAGACTTTTTGCAGACGACACCTCGCTCTTTTTAATATTAAATAAACTCAATACTATTAATAATGACCTCTCTAAGATTTATTCTTGGTCAATAAAATGGAAAGTAGAATTCAACCCGACTAAAACAGAAACTATAAATTTTAGCAGAAAAAATCATCCAACAGATCTCATTCCCATTTTTAATAATGTTCCCCTGATAGATGTCGAAAATCATAAACATATTGGTGTATTTCTCAACAAAACTTGTAAATGGGATGTTCAGATGGATTTTTTAATAAAAAAAACTGCAAAAATGATTAGCTATTTTAAAACCTTAAAATAAAGATTTTCGCGTAAATCTCTGTCGATATTATATAACTCATTTATTCTTTCAATTTTTGACTATTCCGATATCGTATGGGACAATCTATCGGATTTGTTGTCCACTAAACTAGAAACCTTACATTTAGATGCACTGCGTACAATAACCGGTCTGCCACGTGGCACTTCTCACAATTTTCTTTACACCGAATCCGGATTCTCTGAGCTATCAGTAAGAAGACAGGTCCACAAACTGACTACGTTTTATTAAAAAAATTATCTAGCTCCGCCTTATTTGTGTTCTCTTGTCCCTTTAACTGCAGCCCGATCTTCCTCCTACTCACTCCGAAATTCCGATTCTATCCGACAAGTACGCTGTAGAACTGATTTTTACTTCACCTCTTTTTTACCGTCAACCATCAAATTATGGAATGATTTAGATAACAGTATTTTAACTAAACCTTCATTGTCAAAATTTAAATTATCTTTGTATAAAAGTCTTTACCATCCCGTAATAAATTATATGATTATGGTGAACGCCCACTGCAAATAATACATTGTAAACTTCGAAACAACAAAAGTAGCTTAAATTTCCACACGTTCTTAATGCACATAAATGACAATCCCCGTTCCTCTTGCAACCTCGACATTGAGACCTCAGAAAATTTCCTTTTGCATTGTCCAAATTTTACAATCTGTCGTTCCATTACTATCAACACCTTACCATTAAATTTCCAAAATATTACATGTCTCCTTTCTGGTAATAATAACCTAACTTACGCTGTAAATATTAACATATTCAAAACTGTTCATAAATTCATTATTTGCTCGAGACGCTTTGATCTATGATGTCAAAACTAATTCTGAGACTATATTATTATTGAGTGGCAAATTAGAAATTTGCCACTCTTTGTTTACATTAGACTTTTTGCGTGGCAAATAAAATTTGTCACGCTTTGTTTTCGTTCGGATTATTTTTTTTTTTTTTTTTTTTTTTTTTTTTTGGGAAGCTCGCTAGCCCAAACGGTAAAAAGATAGACTATTTCTGTTTTCACCAATGGTTTTTATATGGGCTGGAATCAAAAATGAATATCTAACATGAAATTTTCGCTAAACCGAAAGTGGCTAATTGCATAATATGCAAATAAGATTTCAAGCTAGCTCGGGCCCTAATAGTCGCATCGGTCTGAAATTTACAGGATATAGATAGATAGACAGCGCAATTAAAACTACATCATCAAAATTTTTTGATCACTTCCGGTTTGAGCGTGGGGACTTCCGTTTTTTTCGTCTCATGTCGGGCGACCCTGCTTCCGATGTAATTCAAGATTCTAAACAAAATCAGTATATTTTAGCTATACTAAATGATTTTAATCCCCTGAGATGAAGAAAAATTAAATTGAATGTTGCGCATGCGCAGTTTTCAAAAATGGCACATTTTCTTAAAAATTTAATAAGTCCGCCAATTATTAACCGATTTTTATGATTTTGGTGTTTATCGAAACCTTGATACTTTATCTAAAAAATGTTGGGAACAGAATTTTGATTTTCGAATTTGAATTTTTTTTATGCCCGTTCGAATTTTTCGAAAATTTAAAACTCTATATCTCGTGACCTTGACCTTAAATGACCTTGACATTTGAGATGTAGAATGTCATTGACCTCAGCTGTCTATAGGTGTCTGATATTGCATGACAAATATTAACTTCCGGTTTTATAGCCCACCGAAATCTGACTATTTTGCAATTTCGGATGGTTATGTTACACTTTCGGGCTCTAATGTTCGGATCGATCTGAAATTTACAGGATATAGATAGATACGCAACACAATTAAAAATATATCATCAAAATTTTTTGATCACTTCCGGTTTGGGCGTGGGGACTTCCGTTTTTTTTTTTTATCTCATTTCAGGCGATTCACATCCCGTGTAATTCAAGAATGTAAGCAAAAACAGTACATTAGCTATACAAAATAATTTGCATCCCTCGAGAAGAAAAAAATTCCAATTGCTAATAAAATTTATTTATTTTTTTATAAAGCTGTGAATTAGCAAATTATCACATAGCTTGAATTTTCTCTCTATGTTAATTACAACCAAAGTTACAAAATAATGTTTAAATTTGAATATAGAGAGTTTAAATTTCATGACAAATTGACATCTTACTACCTACTTAAATTTTAGTTTGGAATTTATGTAAATATCCTACCGAAATCTTAGACATGTACAAAAATCTAATAAGGAACTGATAGTAGAAACTTATAGTAGAAAAAATTGCCTATATAGCGGAAAGTTTACGCTTACAATTGTAGGCTGAAAAGTACCGGAATTGAAAGCTAGCAGGTTAGAAGTTTCAAAATGTTCGAAATCCATGGGATAACGCACAGTTGCCACGCTCGGAGCTGTTCACAGTTCTAGTTTTTTTTTTTTTCGGGAAGCTCCCTAGCCCAACTCGAAAATGGTATAGACATTTGGTTTGAAAAATACGATAAGATACGTACTGGAATAGAAAATGAATATATAAAACTAAAATTTTTACACATCAGTATTTAGTAATTGCATAATAATAATTGAATAATTGCATAACTTTGTTGCTAATTATCCGATCGCTTTGAAAATTACAGAATATAGAGAAGTCGCCTATAGAAATAAAACCGCATCATAAAATTTTTTTACCACTTCCGGTTCTTGCGTGAGAACTTCCGGTTTTTTAGAACCGCGTTGGGTCACCCAGCTTCCGGTGTATGTAAGAAATCAGTACAAAAGCTATACATATATACTATCAGGCATAATTAGAACCCTTTTAGAATAAAAAATCCAAACCGGAAGTGATACTTTATGTGTTATCACAGAACGGTAACATTCAGCAAAATTTTAATAAGTTCCCTAATTTTTATCCGATTTGTCCGATTTTGGTGTTTTTCGAAACCTTGTTACTTTATCTAAAACTTGTTGGGAACAGAATTTTGATTTTCAATTTGAAATTTTTTTAATGCCCGGTTGAATTTTTTTTTTGAAAATTCAAAAGGCCAAATACTATGACCTTGACCTTCAATGACCCTGAATTTTTTCAAGTAGGGTGTTCTTGACCTAAGCTATCCACACATATGCCTATTATGATCGACAACAATTATATCAAATGACCTTGACCTTCAATGACCCTGAATTTTTACAAGTAGAATGTTCTTGACCTTTGCTATACACACATAGGCCTATAATGGTCAACAACAATTTTTTTGTACCCGTTTTAGTTTTTAAAAAAATTCAAAAGGCTATATCAAGGGACCTTCACCTTCAATTACCTTAATAATTTTCAAGTCAAATAATGTACTTGACCTAAGCTTTTCATACATATGCTTATAATGGTTGTTAAAAAGTTTGTTTTGAGTGTTTAAAAAAGGCTATATCATGTGACCTTATATCAAGTGGCCCCATAGGGGTTGTTTGCCACTCTCAGTACTGTTCACAGTTCTAGTTATTTATTTATTTATTTATTTATTTATTTATTTATTTATTATTCAACACATCTGTTAATTTATATATTTGATACTAATTGATACTAATGTTGTACATTATAAAAAACATTTTTTTTCAAGGAAGCAGACTAATATAAGCCAATTACTGGCTTGTCTCTGTATCCTATGTATATTTTATGTTTGTATGTTTCAATTAATAAATATTGTTTGAATCATTTATTAATTTTGTATTTAAGTTGTGGTGGTGGTTATCTGATGATCTGATTGATATGATCTGATCCACTCGACTGTGGTTGGTAAATACATATTAGAGGTGTAGCCTGCTGCCCAATCCAGAGTAAATAAATATTGTTTATATACAAAAAACTAATTATTTATTATATCATATATCTTGTAATTAGTTTTTACCATCTTGTTACGGGTTATAGTGAGTCCTTGGAACTAGATTCGTCATATATGGGGGTTTATTTTGCTCCCAAGATTTCAATAATTTTTTTTTTTTTTTATTACTGAAATATAAAACATATACATACATAAAAAAAATATAAAAAAAATGAGCCGTACACAGAAATATGAAATATATCAATGAAATAAATACAATGAACATATAGAAATATATTATGATGTTATGTTCCATGTCCCTTTTAACCCTATCCGAAATATCGAAAACAATAGGGTCAAATCATGGACATAACTTTTCATATTGAAAACCTTATTTTAAAAACCCTTCTTGTCACAACCATGTCTGTTACTTTTTGAAGACAAAACCATTTTTCAGTATGGATATTTGTGGTGTTATTATTAAAAGCTATTAAGTGTTCGATAAATTCGTTATATTGCCTGCTTAAACGGTTTAACGTTCTTTATTTTACACCAATGAATGTAGTATTGAGCGAAAAGAATTAGGAAATTTAATATGTCATGTATCGGTGAATTAAAATTGTTATAGATAATGGTCTGTACACAATTAAGGTCGTTGAATTTTATGTTATCACAGTTACAAGTTAGAGATACGGAAGTCATGTAGACCCTTTTTTATTTACTTATTCCTGTATCTAGAAATAGGGGCAAGCTGATTAAATGGAGACACTGGTGTCTATATCTCCCATGCATATGACCCCCTTATCATATAAAAATTGTATTTTGTCCCACTAGGCCTTTTCTACATTTTGGGTTGTTGAACTATTTAAGGTTTTTTGTTCTCCAATTCCTTTTTTGATCTATGAATGTCTCCTTGTTATCCCTTTCATCACTTATTGCGATTAATTAACTATGTAATTATCATTTATATCAACCATATGCAACCATTCACTATTTCACAGGTAATCAGTACCCACTATAATTACCCTTGTTATGCTTCTTGTTGTTTATCCGCTTTTTTCTATATATTCTCATTGCTCTGGTTTCTTTGTATGATATCCGAAGTATGATCCACAACTACCAAACCAACAACAACCACCAGATCGAACTATCATGGATCCCGTCGCACGTCGTCATCCCATGGACAAGGACAGCGTGAGTCTTGAGGATATCGAGCCTATAGAATTCTCATATGAAGAATTTCGTAGCCTTGTGTCCTCCAAGATCAACCAGAATTGTGCCGACATGCTTAGGAACCTCAAATCAGATAGATACCAGATTGATCCGAAGATACCAAACCAAACCAAAATTAATGATTCATCGGTCGCCACCTGCAAACTGGTAACCAGACTACACACCAACCATATCCTACGAGATCACTAGTTCAGTGCCATCAAATGCGGATGCGGACAAGTCGCCACCAGGACGCATCTTCTCATTCGATGCATCGAATTAAAATCATCTCGTAAGAAATTGACGGACTTCCTGGAAACCAGCGGCATGCCAATCAACCTAATAGAATATCTTGGACCACGGATCACTAGCGCAGATTAATTGAACATCTGTTTTTAGCTGATAGTTTAAGTTTCTTTTTACCTTTACATAATTAATTTTCAATCAAGTTTCATAGCTGAAACAAAAAGGAACATCCTATAAATTGTTATTTTTTGGGAAAGCTTTTTCGCCCCCTTTCTCACGTCTCCTTTTCTTCTTTCTTTTAGGTATTCAACTCTTCCAAGCAAAGACAGATACTCTAACGAAACCCAACCAAACCAAACAAACAACAACCAACAAGAATCACCATGATCATAACGAGTTTTGGAAGAATGTAGAAGACTGAGTTACTCACGCAACACCATCCAGGGCCGAGTTTCACCGCCATGACATTCGTTCCGACCAGATCGTACGATTTCTCAAACCACCACCAAACCAACAGTTTCCTAATAATCAAATTGATTCTAAATCCACTACCAACGACACCAAAATAAAACTACCTAGTTTGCGATATCAGCTGGAAGCGAACGTTAACTCGTCGTTAACCAACTAACCTAAAATGGAAAGGGGAGGGGGTAGAACTGTCGATGCTAAATGCAATTACGTCGGTGGAGTGTTATAGTAATAAATTATAATATCTGAGAGAGAATTAGATTAATTAGGTACATTACAATCATATTTTAGGATAAAAAAGGTAAAACCAGATTCATATTTTGTAACAAGTTAAGTGGAGGTACTATAAGGGGTACAAATACACCTACCCCTCCCCCAGCACCTCCATTGGGAACGCTTAGACTGGACTCATATCTATGAAGGTTAAAATTCAAAAATTGTTGATAGTAAAGATAATCTAGTATTGATTTCAATAAATATTCGTCAGCGATATAAAAAGGTTTCGGTATTGTACTTCAATTGACTGATTAAAATTACATCAAAATATATTCTACAAAAATAAAACCTCTTTAGTAATAGAAACAATTATTTCCTCAGGGAAGAGATAACAGATAACACTTTAACTCACTGTATTTCGTGAACCAGCTACTGTCTAAAACAGGTAAAATTATTTTTTTTCTTTCTCTGACTAGAATCAAACCAGTGTTTCTCATACCACCATTTACAATGACTTTGAACCACGTGTTGTTATTTAGCGCTTCTTTGTCTACTCTACTTATCTCTTTCGACTCCTTTTGATTAATAATTTTCCATTTGTTCTTTTTGTTTTACCCTCCAGTGTGCTTTATTTTATCATTTTCATTGTATATAATTTATTTTTAACTCCGAAAACCAGTTAAATCGAGATCTAACATCTTGTTTATTGCTTACATCATATCATATATTGGTTCATTTTAAGTCCAAGGGGAGACTTTTTATCATCACACTGTCCGATGTCTTCCCATATCGCCCCTCCCCCCTTCGCCCCTTCCCATTTCGCCCCCAAACTATTCCCATTACGCCCCTTTTCCATTTCGCTTCTTCAAGTGTCCCCCAGACCAGAAATTACGACGAATTTGAGAGGAAGAGTGCACAATACCCGTACGGATTAGACATCTACAAAATAGAGCAGCGTCAATTTCACCGAGGACTGCTTCGACAGTACGCCCATG
Organism: Nipponacmea schrenckii; assembly: GCA_030562195.1. Taxonomy (NCBI): domain Eukaryota; kingdom Metazoa; phylum Mollusca; class Gastropoda; family Lottiidae; genus Nipponacmea; species Nipponacmea schrenckii. The sequence continues at coordinate 73,959 of JAUJPP010000006.1, forward strand.
TTCATGTCTGAAATGGGGACACAGTTGACAAGAAGACAGGTTTTGAAGGCAGATGCCGTTCGGACCATATTTCAGAAATCCAAAGGCTCCGGGGGCAGGAATAGTGAGGGCGATGTCTCAGTGCAAACAAAGTGTGTGCGGTGAGCCTTTGAAGTTTGACAGTGACAGTGACAGTTTGAGTTTCGACAAACGGGAAAAAGCCAGAGACCTCCTTCGGCTTCTGTAACTTCAAGCAGACACAATCTATTTAATTATTGCATATTAATCCATTTTATTAAACAGTTCGTTCAAACTTACCATTCAACGTCAACCTAAGTCGACAGATAAGCTGATATCAGCAGCTGGCTCGCAACTATTATCATCGCTAGACGCAAGACCTATCGCTATCGTGACTTTCGGCATCGGAGGCTTTTAGGTTCGGCAAATTGGTCAAGAGAACCCCACTTTCACTGCCCGCATTTTCTATCTCATAAGAACTCTCGGAGCGGGATAATACGATATTTGTCTCCAACTCTGACAGCTTCTACTATTGATTTGTTTTTTGTTCTTTTGTAAGCACCAAGAGGAGGATATTCGCAATTCGTTATTCACTTTTCATTTTTCGTTATTGTAGCACTTCTAGATGTTTAAATGACTTTGACTTTGAAAATTGGGATTTATAAGAAGAAACAGAGGCTATGATATTCGTTATTCGTTCTTTTGTAAGCACCAAGAGGGCGATATTCGCTTTTCGTTATTCATTTTTCGTTATTGGTTATTGGTTATTGGCTATTCGTTTTTTCGCCTTTCTAGATGTTTTAATGACTTCACGTTGTGTTTTACATTGTTTTTATTAGGTATAGATCTTCTAAAAGGTGGTGAGAGAGATATATCGGGGATTGGTGGCAGCGAATCCTCCTCTGTTCTGACTCCCGACCAGGCTTGACAGGCTCTCTTATACCACGACCTGAACCCTGGATGCCCAACATGCAGGCTATTGGTTGACGTAGCTCAATGCAAGCTGTCTACTTCAAACATGCATGCACAGTCAACACTAGATTTATAATCCAGGACACTCTCTCATCCCCTTTTACAGTGGAAATGAAATGAAAATGAATGGAGTTTTACGTCCTACTCTTCTGCACCTTATGGGCTAATGAAGACGGGAAACGCCATGCAGTGTGCAATGAGGAAAATTTTGCCAGGACAGCGGCATTAGCCAACTATTTTTGCGATTTCCAACTGTCGAGGGATCTTTACGGGGCCTCGGTTTATTGTACCATCCGAACGACTAGACGCTTTTTCCATGTCAGTCCCTCCGACCTGCATCACTGACAAGGGGAAACCGGGCTGAAAAATCCGAAAGTTCATTTCGACCTTTGCCGGGATTGAACCTTGGACCTTCAGGTTAGCGAGCAAGCGTCTAACCCACTGAGCCATCGCGGCTCCCCCTGTTACAGTGGTAACAATAATACAATATATCAAATAAATTGTAGATAGATTAAAGGGACTACACATATAAAGTGTCAAAAACGAATAACGAATAAGGTGTAAAGTTTGTTCGTTATTTGTTATTCGTTACCCGTAACAAACTAACTTCACACTGCCAGTTTGACTTTTTAACTGGTTGATAGGCTTGATTGTTTGAGGAGTATGAAATAATATTTACCCTGTAGTTTACATGCACAATTGATACGTTATTGAAGGTAGGTGTTCTTTTATTGATAAAATACATTTACTTTCCATCCTGATATCCAAATATTGTGAATTCATCAAGACAAGGGTATCTAAGGCAAAAGACACAAAACGACTGATTGTTTATTGGGACTAGATTAAAAGAAATCAATTAATTATTAGTATTTCAGCACTTCGAATTCACATAGACTATGGGTAAACTGACGGGACAAAGAGAGCACTCGGCAAGTCTTCTAGATGTTGTTAAGTGTCAGAGACCATAGTATCTGAAGCAGGTATTGATATATACAAACTATGTATACGAGCTATTATTATCAGTCAATGATCTACTGACAGTAATCGTCAGATGACAAGATACTTACTATACTGAGGGCTCGCGAACTCTTCCCTTGTGATTATACATGACCATTTACTATCATCCTCACAATCTATGTTTGATTGTCAGTAACTATTTTAATCAAAGTGTGAATCCCTCAGATACAATGGTATATCTATACTAGTGCTGGCACGATATATCGTTGAATCGATGTATCGCGATATGACATGCCAAGATACGCGTATCGTATCGCGGGGTCGTGTATATATACTTGGCGATACATGGTATTCCATAAAAAAGTGGGTAATATTTAATTTACTAGTAGCTTCTACCATCGTAAATTCCTTTCGCGGACCTTACTGAAATCCATCATTTTAAAAACTAGTTAAATAACTAGTAATAACATTTTGTTGCCTATAAAATATTGAAACCTAGGAGAAAAAGTGTTACTTTTATCTATTACCTCCTATCGCGAAACGTATCGTATCGTGACCTTTTTATCGCGATACGTATTGTATCGTGACATGATTGCCAATAACCAGAACTAAAATCAGCACTCGTGTTGTCCATTTACCACTTTATTTTGTTTTAATTTGCCTTTTTGTTATTTTTTGTTTTCTATCCACTTTATTTTATTATTTACATTGTATATAATTTATTTAAAACTCCGACAGCCAGTTATATGGAGATCCATTCTTACATTTATATTGGTTCATATTTAGTCAAAGGGGTGACTTTTTTATCACATAGTCGGTAGATATATCATTAGCTTTTTCGTTTCAAACACTCTTAAGGCGAGTTGACCATAGGCTAGTTCAAACATCTTCTGAAACACTCGAAGTGATTTCTGGAGACTCCGAACAACAAAAATATACCTTGTAAAAATACAATTTAAGCAACAGATTGGCTTCCCTTTTTTTTCAGTTTGAGTTTAATATGATGTCTTTGTTCGGTTTCCAACCTAATAAGGTGATGGAAGTGGCACAAAAACGAAATTTCAATACCGGTTATAGAGGTAAGAAATGTTTGTAGTTGTAAATTGTAAAGAAGCAGAACTTACTCTTTCTAAACCTTATGTCTAATTTATATGAATTTGTTATTTCCGTACACAAACGACTTGAAAAACGTGTCGTACAAGTAATAAAAAGCACATTAAAAAGTAACTATTTATTATCTAAACTGACGTTTCTTTCTTTACCCAGGATTAACTGTGTAGTAGACCACAGGTTGTTCTGTTCCCTGTCAATCAGTTATCTCCACTATTTGTTTTGTTCCCTGTCAATCAATTATCTCCACTGTTTTGCGTTGTTCCCTGTCAATCAAGTATCTCCACTATTTGTTCCGTTCCCTGTCAATCAATTATCTCAACTGTTTGTTCTGTTCCCTGTCAATCAATTATCTCCACTGTTTGTTCTGTTCCCTGTCAATCAATTATCTCCACTGTTTGTTCCGTTCCCTGTCAACGCGGTAGGGTTAGGGTTAAGGTAGGGTTAAGTTTTAGGTAGGTAGGGTAGGGTTAAGGGTTAGGGTTAGGGTTATAACGAGATTTTTTGATCAAAAATAATAGGTACGGTTCTATCTATCGAAAACAAAACAAGGTACCGGTAGTCATGAGGTATAGGCTATGGAAGTTTTGGTCATTTTTGAAATAATTTAACCGGAAATTAAAAACGAATCCTGATCGAAATTCAAAAACCCAACCTTAAAATTGTTTTTGCAATCGACTAAAGACTCCATAGACATCAAAAGTATGCAAATCGGATGATGACTTGTTGAATTATATTTAATTTAAGAAAAGTTGGTGATATCAAGATGATGGCTTAAGTGTTACTTCCGGATCCGTTTTAATCACTTTTTTTTTCTTTGTTTGTCATGTTCTATCATATCTTTAAAAGAATTTGTCGACTTTCATAAAAATATGTAATTATAAAAAACACGTGCTTTTTCCCGCCAACTATAGAACAAAGAACAAAATTTTCAAATTCTAAAAAGCGCAATTTTGATCAAAATATCAAGTGTTATACATCATTTGAAAGAATAAATAATGTGTAATGAGGACATGAAAGAAATTTTGACGTATGTAAATTAGGTCACGTGACAGAACTCTTCAAAGTTAAAAATTGCGATTTTCAAATGGCTGTAAAAAGAAGACATCAATAGATAGGTCTCGACGAGGGCAATAACTTTTATGCAGGTCACAAGGTCACCAAAGGTTAAGGTCACGAGATATGGACCTTCGAAAATTAGGCACGCACTGAAAATATAGAACCGGAAATAAAAGGAAAGCTAAAAATTGGCTGCCTGAGATTTGTTAGCAATCCATTGAGGATTACATAGACATCAAAATTACAGTTGTCCGATTAACCCCTAAGGCCCCATTTTTCGTTTTACAAAAGTTAGTCATTTCATGATAGCGGTTTAAGTGTTACTTCCGGATCAAATTTTTTCACTTTTTTGTCTTTCTTTATCATGTTCTATCAAATCTATTAACGAATTTGACGACTTTCTTAAAGGGATAATAGGCGTTAGAATACACTCATCCTACGGCTTATATTTGTGTTTCATATTGACTATTAATTAAATACGTATGAATCCCACACTTTAACAAATTTTAAAAAGCCACAATAAAAATATATTCGGAATTTTAAAAAAAAAGTGAGCCAGCGACGATTCCATTCAGTTTGAGAATAAAAGCGTCTAGTAAATCAACGCTAAAACATCATTGTGGAATTCAACAGTAGGGGTCAAGGACGCGTGAAAACCCACATGTTAGAGTTACTTCCCTTTATATTTACACGATTTGAAAATCGCTTGATGGATGGCTAAAGCGTTTTATGATCAACTAATTTATTTTGGGGATTTATCGGATTTTAGAGGGATTCTGATGTATAGGTAAGTCCGCTGATGGATATATACTGTTATTGTCCAAATTTGAGTGAACTTAATTTTTTATGTTCGTTCTAACGCCTATTATCCCTTTAAAAATACGTAATTTAAAAAAACACGTGCTCTTTTATAAATCACGCACAATTACTATAGAACTTAGAACAAAATTTTCAAATTCTCAAAAGCGCAATTTTGATCAAAATACCAAGTGTTATAAATCATTAGAAAGAATAGATTACGTGTAATAAGGACATGAAAGAAATTTTGACGTATGTAATTAAGGTCACGTGACAGAGCTTTTCAAAGTTAAAAATTGCTATTTTCAAATGGCTGTTAAACCGGAAGTTAACATTGCACAAAAAAATGAAGACATCTATAGAAAGGTCTCGACAAGGGCAATAAGTTCTGTGCAGGTCACAAGGTCACCAAAGGTCAAGGTCACGATATATGAACCTTCGAAATAACCGGAAATAAAGGAAAAGCTAAATCGAAATTCAAAATTCGGCTTCCTGAGGATTGTTAGCAATCAATTGAAGATTACATAGACATCAAAATTACAATTGTCCGATTAACCCCTAAGGTCCCATTTTTCGTTTTACAAAATTAAGTAGTTTAATCATGGCGGCTGACCTGTTACTTCCGGGTCAATTTTAGTTAATTATTAAATCATCATGGGTTAATAGTTACTAATTGCAAAAAAAAAATATATTAAGAATTCCGGAAGTTGAAATTTCAAGTTTAGAGTCGAATGACGTCACAACCGAAAGTGATTATTTTGAAAACATATTTTATTTGACAAACACATTGTCTATCAACATATTAATTTCTATTTCGATCAGATCAAAATTCTGTATGTTAGAAAAAGTGTTAAATTTAAAAATAAAAAAGTCAGCGACAAAAGTCAAAATTTTACATTTTTTAAATTGCTTTCCTTTAAAGTTTAGTTCAAAGAAGTTAATAAGAAAAGTTTGAGCGAAATTCGATTTGAAATAGAGCTGTTATTTGGGAAAAACTAAAAAACTTTGGGATGTTATACGCCATTTCCGGTTTGGCAAAATTGCGTCATTTTACATTTAAATAACAACGAGCAATAGTTTACGTTAGAATATCGCGTCAGATTATGTGAGACATTTACAGTTATAGCTGGGGAGCGTGACCAGAAAGAGAAAAAAAAAGTCAATTCGAAAACAAACAGTGCACGCACTGCAACTAGAGCCGTACACCTAACGGCACTGAATCAGTGTGTTGCATCCAGGGATTCGTTCGTTAAGCAAAAGACAGAAAGGGTTTATTAAAAAAAATTGTGTATTATAAATGGATTTGGATTTCATAACAAACGCTCCCATATCCCCCCTTTTCCCTTTTCCCCCTCTTTGCCCCTCCCCATCCTTAGCCCTCATCATCAATAAAGATAGATAATAAGTTAAAATCATAATAAAAAATGGATAGAGGGTCGTTTAATCTAAAAATATATCCGGATCGCCGAAACTCTGCATGTTTTGTAAATCGCCCAAACGCAGAGAATAATATCCAATAGATTGTTTTATATATTAAATTCGCAATTTTCAGATGGCGATGAAACCAAAAGAACATATCGTACAAAAATATATATATAGCATTGGATAGACATTGTCGATAGTTATATACTTTCAAAAGGTCGATAATGGTTTTAGTTGTCGTTAGTCACCAGTAATATTATTTCGGACGTTGTTCTTCATTGTGCCTCAAATATTTGATTTACATTTGAACAACCTATTTTATCCTTTTGCTCCAGGAGAGGAAACCCACTGCTCTCCAATCTTTATTGATATAGACGTAGTGGATTGGTCATATTCAATATGTTCCTTCTAAAAGGACTTAATTCAATATCAAAGTTTTTTGTAAAAGTTATGAGTGGTAAAAATAAAAAGATCTTTTAAAATACATATGAAATACATTTATTGAATCTAACCTTTATAAAAAGTATTTTGTTAACAATATTCTTAAATTATTAGAATAATTTTCAGTTGGCTTGATTAAATAGATTAACCATTTTTTTAATTATTATGTATTTCGCAAAGATCAAATTACCTCCCTTATCAAACGGTTGATATTAATAACAAAACGTGTATTATAACTAGTTTCGGAGAGCTATAAAACCGGAAGTAAACATAGAAGAACAAAAATGAACATACCATTGGATAGATTTTATCAAGAGGTAAATCTTGTATTTAGGCCTCGATGTCTTCAAAGGTCGAGGTCACACGGTATGAGCCTTGAAACTTTTAACAATTACTGAAAAAAATTCAACCGGAAATTGCAACAAAGTAAAATCGAATTCAAAAATTCCTTCGCATACTTTTTTGCGCAATCGACTGTAGTTACCAGAAATACAAATATCACACAAGTCAGATTTAATCCTACGGCCCCATTTTGATTTTTACAAAAGTGGGTCATATCAATTTTACGGCCAAACTATCAACAATTCCTAACCCAAAAGTGTCCTTCTTTAAGTCATATCGATAGAAACCTATCAATATAAGTTTTGGTGACATTCAGACAATACTTAATGAGTGGGCTAACCGGAAGTTTGAACCTTTTTTTGTGGAAACCGGAAGTGATGCAAGTTTTCTTTGTGGTCTGTCTTGGCACAAACAATTTCAAATCAATCGGACAAATACACGAGAAAATAGAAAATTTGGCCAAAACTTTTTTAATGCTATCATATAAGACATTCGAGCAAGATTTAAAATTGAAAATCCGAGCAAAATTGAAGCAAAAATGCGCCTTCAATGACCAATTTTCTGTTTTTTGAACAGTTTTTAATTTTGCACTTCCGGTTAAGCAAAAACGTTTCAATTTATATTCATTCGAAGAACGCACTACAAAAAAACCTTTACAATATGTCTATTTTATTCAAGCTAATCACCAATTTACAATGCTTACTATTTATATTACTTCATAGTCGGTAGATATATCATTAGCTTTTAGTTTTAAACCCTAAAGGGGGAGTTGACCATAGGCTAGTTCAAATATCTTATGAAACACTTGAAGTGATTTGTGGGAACTCCGAATAACAAAATAGATACATATTGCCATCTAAACAACAAATTGACATCCCCTTTTTTTGTCTTTTTTTTCAGTTTGAGTTTAATATGATGTGTTTGTTCCAAATCCAACCCAATAAGGTGATGGAAGTGGCACCAAACGAGGTTTCATTACCGGTTATAGAGGTAAGAATGTTTGTAGTTGTAAATTGTACAAGACTCAGTACTTACTCTTTCTACACCCTACTCAGCCATTTGTCGGTCTTTAACACACTACCCATAATGTAATGATACATTTAAAGTCACTTTTCATCACTGAAGTGTCAAGAGAGGTTAAAATGAACCCACCATCTGACCC
>JAUJPP010000006.1:82718-151275 GCA_030562195.1 Nipponacmea schrenckii
ATCTATCTACAATTTATTTGATATATTGTATTATTGTTACCACTGTAACAGGGGGAGCCGCGATGGCTCAGTGGGTTAGACGCTTGCTCGCTAACCTGAAGGTCCAAGGTTCAATCCCGGCAAAGGTCGAAATGAACTTTCGGATTTTTCAGCCCGGTTTCCCCTTGTCAGTGATGCAGGTCGGAGGGACTGACATGGAAAAAGCGTCTAGTCGTTCGGATGGTACAATAAACCGAGGCCCCGTGTGCTACAGGCTGTGCAAAGATCCCTCGACAGTTGGAAATCGCAAAAATAGTTGGCTAATGCCGCTGTCCTGGCAAAATTTTCCTCATTGCACACTGCATGGCGTTTCCCGTCTTCATTAGCCCATAAGGTGCAGAAGAGTAGGACGTAAAACTCCATTCATTTTCATTTCATTTCCACTGTAAAAGGGGATGAGAGAGTGTCCTGGATTATAAATCTAGTGTTGACTGTGCATGCATGTTTGAAGTAGACAGCTTGCATTGAGCTACGTCAACCAATAGCCTGCATGTTGGGCATCCAGGGTTCAGGTCGTGGTATAAGAGAGCCTGTCAAGCCTGGTCGGGAGTCAGAACAGAGGAGGATTCGCTGCCACCAATCCCCGATATATCTCTCTCACCACCTTTTAGAAGATCTATACCTAATAAAACAATGTAAAACACAACGTGAAGTCATTAAAACATCTAGAAAGGCGAAAAACGAATAGCCAATAACCAATAACCAATAACGAAAATGAATAACGAAAAGCGAATATCGCCCTCTTGGTGCTTACAAAAGAACGAATAACGAATATCATAGCCTCTGTTTCTTCTTATAAATCCCAATTTTCAAAGTCAAAGTCATTTAAACATCTAGAAGTGCTACAATAACGAAAAATGAAAAGTGAATAACGAATTGCGAATATCCTCCTCTTGGTGCTTACAAAAGAACAAAAAACAAATCAATAGTAGAAGCTGTCAGAGTTGGAGACAAATATCGTATTATCCCGCTCCGAGAGTTCTTATGAGATAGAAAATGCGGGCAGTGAAAGTGGGGTTCTCTTGACCAATTTGCCGAACCTAAAAGCCTCCGATGCCGAAAGTCACGATAGCGATAGGTCTTGCGTCTAGCGATGATAATAGTTGCGAGCCAGCTGCTGATATCAGCTTATCTGTCGACTTAGGTCGACGTTGAATGGTAAGTTTGAACAAACTGTTTAATAAAATGGATTGATATGCAATGATTTAATAGATTGTGTCTGCTTGAAGTTACAGAAGCCGAAGGAGGTCTCTGGCTTTTTCCCGTTTGTCGAAACTCAAACTGTCACTGTCACTGTCAAACTTCAAAGGCTCACCGCACACACTTTGTTTGCACTGAGACATCGCCCTCACTATTCCTGCCCCCGGAGCCTTTGGATTTCTGAAATATGGTCCGAACGGCATCTGCCTTCAAAACCTGTCTTCTTGTCAACTGTGTCCCCATTTCAGACATGAACATGGGCGTACTGTCGAAGCAGTCCTCGGTGAAATTGACGCTGCTCCATTTTGTAGATGTCTAATCCGTACGGGTATTGTGCACTCTTCCTCTCAAATTCGTCGTAATTTCTGGTCTGGGGGACACTTGAAGAAGCGAAATGGAAAAGGGGCGTAATGGGAATAGTTTGGGGGCGAAATGGGAAGGGGCGAAGGGGGGAGGGGCGATATGGGAAGACATCGGACAGTGTGATGATAAAAAGTCTCCCCTTGGACTAAACATGAACCAATATATGATATGATGTAAGCAATAAACAAGATGTTAGATCTCGATTTAACTGGTTTTCGGAGTTAAAATAAATTATATACAATGAAAATGATAAAATAAAGCACACTGGAGGGTAAAACAAAAAGAACAAATGGAAAATTATTAATCAAAAGGAGTCGAAAGAGATAAGTAGAGTAGACAAAGAAGCGCTAAATAACAACACGTGGTTCAAAGTCATTGTAAATGGTGGTATGAGAAACACTGGTTTGATTCTAGTCAGAGAAAGAAAAAAAATGAGTTACCTTTTTGGACAGTAGCTGGTTCACGAAATACAGTGAGTTAATCAAAATGTTATCTTTTATCTCATTCTGAGGAAATAATTGTTTCTATTACTAAAGAGGTTTTATTTTTGTAGAATATATTTTGATGTAATTTTAATCAGTCAATTGAAGTACAATACCGAAACCTTTTTATATCGCTGACGAATATTTATTGAAATCAATACTAGATTATCTTTACTATCAACAATTTTTGAATTTTAACCTTCATAGATATGAGTCCAGTCTAAGCGTTCCCAATGGAGGTGCTGGGGGAGGGGTAGGTGTATTTGTACCCCTTATAGTACCTCCACTTAACTTGTTACAAAATATGAATCTGGTTTTACCTTTTTTATCCTAAAATATGATTGTAATGTACCTAATTAATCTAATTCTCTCTCAGATATTATAATTTATTACTATAACACTCCACCGACGTAATTGCATTTAGCATCGACAGTTCTACCCCCTCCCCTTTCCATTTTAGGTTAGTTGGTTAACGACGAGTTAACGTTCGCTTCCAGCTGATAGTTTTATTATGGTGGTCGTTGGTAGTAGATTTAGAATCAATTTGATATTTAGGAAACTGTTGGTTTGGTGGTGGTTTGAGAAATCGTACGATCTGGTCGGAACGAATGTCATGGCGGTGAAACTCGGCCCTGGATGGTGTTGCGTGAGTAACTCAGTCTTCTACATTCTTCCAAAACTCGTTATGATCATGGTGGTTGTTGTTGGTGGTTGTTGGTTTGGTTTGGTTTGGTTGGGTTTGGTTAGAGTATCTGTCTTTGCTTGGAAGAGTTGAATACCTAAAAGAAAGAAGAAAAGGAGACGTGAGAAAGGGGGCGAAAAAGCTTTCCCAAAAAATAACAATTTATAGGATGTTCCTTTTTGTTTCTGCTATGAAACTTGATTGAAAATTAATTATGTAAAGGTAAAAAGAAACTTAAACTATCAGCTAAAAACAGATGTGTGGCGTGAGTGTCTCAGTCTTCTACATTCTTCCAAAACTCGTTATGATCATGGTGGTTGTTGTTGGTGGTTGTTGGTTTGGTTTGGTTTGGTTTGGTTTGATTATCTGTCTGTGCTTGGAAGAGTTGAATACCTAAAAGAAAGAAGAAAAGGAGACGTGAGAAAGGGGGCGAAAAAGCTTTCCCAAAAAATAACAATTTATAGGATGTTCCTTTTTGTTTCAGCTATGAAACTTGATTGAAAATTAATTATGTAAAGGTAAAAAGAAACTTAAACTATCAGCTAAAAACAGATGTTCAATTAATCTGCGCTAGTGATCCGTGGTCCAAGATATTCTATTAGGTTGATTGGCATGCCGCTGGTTTCCAGGAAGTCCGTCAATTTCTTACGAGATGATTTTAATTCGATGCATCGAATGAGAAGATGCGTCCTGGTGGCGACTTGTCCGCATCCGCATTTGATGGCACTGATCTCGTAGGATATGGTTGGTGTGTAGTCTGGTTACCAGTTTGCAGGTGGCGACCGATGAATCATTAATTTTGGTTTGGTTTGGTATCTTCGGATCAATCTGGTATCTATCTGATTTGAGGTTCCTAAGCATGTCGGCACAATTCTGGTTGATCTTGGAGGACACAAGGCTACGAAATTCTTCATATGAGAATTCTATAGGCTCGATATCCTCAAGACTCACGCTGTCCTTGTCCATGGGATGACGACGTGCGACGGGATCCATGATAGTTCGATCTCGTGGTTTTTGTTGGTTTCGTAGTTGAGGATCATACTTCTGATATCATACAAAGAAACCAGAGCAATGAGAATATATAGGAAGAAAGCGGAGTAACAACAAGAAGCATAACAAGGGTAATTATAGTGGGTACTGATTACCTGTGAAATAGTGAATGGTTGCATATAGTTGATATAAATGATGATAGTTAATTAATCGCAATAAGTGATGAAAGGGATAACAAGGAGACATTCATAGATCAAAAAAGGAATTGGAGAACAAAAAACATAAATAGTTCAACAACCCAAAATGTAAAAAAGGCCAAAAATGTAAAAAAATACAATGATTATATGATAAGGGGGTCATATGCATGGGAGATATAGACACCAGTGTCTCCATTTAATCAGCTTGCCCTTTTCTAGGTAACGTGATGGTCACGTGATGGACGTAACTGATACGACACAATAGATGTGAAAAAAAGGGAAATGTAAAAGGACGAACTGCGCGCGACAAATAACCAGTTTCTTATGAAGGGGTTTTTGACATACATCCAATGTAATATGTTTTTTAACAAAATCTGTCAAATGTCTTTTGATATTAAGGTATCTTGTTTTGTTACACATGTCATTTGACTTATTACAATGGAATTCGACACTTCATTGTATCTAATTATGGCAGCTATTCCCTTCCATAATGGTCTGCTTATGCTCGCATGATATTCTTTCCGCGATTTTCTCATGTCTTTGTATATCATTGTCCAGGGGCTCTCTTTAACGTGTATCACCCCGTGACTGCAACACGTATGCTCAAACCTCGCAATTAAATGTTTCTGGACGCAGAGCATGTAATACAGGAGTTCAAATTCTGCTAACACCAAAAAGCCTCTCCAGACTTGAAGGCATAACAAAACTAATGGAAATCAACGTGAAGCTTTTTGTTAAACTGTACTATTAATCTAAATACCAACAAAGGTCTTGTCTCTTCATTAAACACAAATAAGACGGAAATTGTCAAGGACGAGTATTATTTAATATGGTTTTAATCTTGTATTTGGGTAAAATTTGAAGGACGAGTAAATATCAACGATAAAGTATAGTTATAATCCGGTGTAAAAATTTCTATTTGTTCTGTATACATTAAAATAGCAAAGCAATGGCTAATACGACCTTGTAATAGCTAGTTTGAAAATGACAATAATATTGGTTATACATGTACATGTACTACCACACATCAATGAGGTCGTATATAGTCGTCCTCTCGATAGGGAGCTGGTTTCTTGATGGATTTTGACGAAACTTGGTGTGAGTCTTAATCACCCAAGGATGAACCCTATTGAAAATCAGACCAATCGAAAAATATATTTAATATGAGTTATTGCCCTTGTTCTTGAAAATGTGTCGGCCTTTGTTCTTAGATCCTTTGTGGACACGATAGAGAGCTGGTTTCTTGGTGGGATTTTGAAAAATACTGCGTGAGTGTTTGTAATCACTCAAGGATAAACCCTATTGGAAATCTAAATCAAGTTATTGCCCATGCTCTTGAAAAGGTGTTTCATTTATTGTGGACACAATAGAGAGCTGGATTATGGATTTTTGATGAAACATGTTGTGAGTGTTATAACCCAAGGGTGAACCCGATTGAAAATCAGACCAATCGTTCATTGTATTGATGTTGATGAAATTTGGTGCTAGTGTTCTTAATCACCTAAGGATGAACTAAGTTAAATATCAGAAAAAATCTTTCATTACCGATAATTCTTGACAACCTGCCGGACAAATTGGCTGTTATTATAAATGTAGGCGTATTACGATGACCATGGCTAGAGAGAGGGGTATATGTCAGGTAAGCAATCTATTGATGTTATGAAGTGTGTTTGTTATGATATGATCCATCTTCTGTTTTTAGTACAGTTGCAGTAGGATGTATCAACTTGATAAGTGTGACAGCTTCTCCTATATTCTGAGGCCTCTTTTTTAAAATGTAGTCTGTAGGAGATTTTGAGTCTGTGGTTGTATCTGTAATCTATTTAACCCATTTATTAATTTTGTATTTAACTTGTGGTGGTGGTTATCTGCTGATCTGATTGATATGATCTGATCCACTCGACTGTAGTTGGTAAATAAATATTAGAGGTGTAGCCTGCTGCCCAATCCAGATGAAATAAATATTGTTTATATACAAAAAAACTAATCATTAATTATATCATATATCTTGTAATTAGTATTTACCATCTTGCCGCGTTTCATAGTGAGTCCTTGGAACTAGATTCGTCATATATGGGGGTTTATTTTGGTCCCAAGATTTCAATAAATTAGCAACCATATAAAACCAACAGGTTTATTTTTCATTCAATAAAAGATGAAATATTACAGTATCGTATTGCTCAAACTGAATGCTGTAAATAAAATTAAATGACAGTGTAAATAAATCACAATTGCTTGTGAATGCGATACAGGCTACAGTTTTTGTCGGATTTGAAAACTTGCTGTGATCATTTATATTGATGAGATCTCGGAAAAGTTCGAATTTGGCGATTTTCGATGAACGGTTTTTGAGTTATTGCATTTGACCTAGCCAAATGCGTTAGAATTGGCTTGTAAACGCTATAGAGGCTACAGTTTTCATTTGATTTGAATGAAACTTGCTGTGATCATTTATATTGATGAGATCTTGGACAAATTCTAAATAATAACACTTGACGTAGTTAAAACCCCTCAAAATTGGCTTGTGAACGCTATAGAGGTCACAATTTTCATTGGATTTGAATGAAATTTTGTGTCATCATTTATATTGATAAGATCTTGGTCAAGTTCGAAATCGACGATTTTTTGATAAACTTTTTTTTGAGTTATTGCACTTGACTTAGTCAAAACATTGCGAAATTGGCTTGTGATTGCAATAGACAATACAGTTTCATCTAATTTGAATGATATTTGATGTAATCATATTTATTGGTGAGATTTTGAGCAAGATCAATATTTACTATTTTTCTATGAAACTATAATTGAGTTATTGCCCAAATACAATAGAGAGTAGGTTTCATCTGATTTGAATCAAATTTGGTGTGAACATTTATATTGATGAGAACTTGAATTGAGTTTCTGCCTGTGTTAAAACAGAAAATATATTTTAAAGGCTAGGCAACCGCTTGTTATATTTACTGAGACAGTTTTCTTATTCCTGTCTTGGAGAACTAAAAATGAAGTTAAGGACATTATATAAAGATATACGAACCATGTAATAAAGGGTTCATAAACATCAATAAACCTGATAACAAAATGTTCACTTAATAAAAAGACTAGAAAAATAATGATACACTAGGGAGCTTCCCGAAAAAAGAAAAAAAAGTCTAATGAAAACAAAGAGTGACAAATTTGTTACCGGATGGTTGAGTAACTAGTAGCTCTATTGTTTAATTTAAACTGAACCAGAATAATTATAATGGTTGTTACCGGATGGTTGAGTAACTAGTAGCTCTATTGTTTAATTTAAACTGAACCAGAATAATTATAATGGTTGTTTACAGGATGGTGGAGTAACTAGTAGCTCTATTGTTTAATTTAAACTGAACCAGAATAATTATAATGGTTGTTACAGATGGTTGAGTAACTAGTAGCTCTATTGTTTAATTTAAACTGAACCAGAATAATTATAATGGTTTGTTACAGGATGGTGGAGTAACTAGTAGCTCTATTGTTTTAATTTAAACTGAACCAGAATAATTATAATGGTTGTTACAGGATGGTGGAGTAACTAGTAGCTCTATTGTTTAATTTAAACTGAACCAGAATAATTATAATGGTTGTTACCGGATGGTTGAGTAACTAGTAGCTCTATTGTTTAATTTAAACTGAACCAGAATAATTATAATGGTTGTTACAGGATGGTGGAGTAACTAGTAGCTCTATTGTTTAATTTAAACTGAACCAGAATAATTATAATGGTTGTTACAGGATGGTGGAGTAACTAGTAGCTCTATTGTTTAATTTAAACTGAACCAGAATAATTATAATGGTTGTTACAGGATGGTTGAGTAACAAGTTAGCTCTATTGTTTAATTTAAACTGAACCAGAATAATTATAATGGTTGTTACAGGATGGTGGAGTAACTAGTAGCTCTATTGTTTAATTTAAACTGAACCAGAATAATATAATGGTTGTTACAGGATGGTGGAGTAACTAGTAGCTCTATTGTTTAATTTAAACTGAACCAGAATAATTATAATGGTTGTTACAGGATGGTGGAGTAACTAGTAGCTCTATTGTTTAATTTAAACTGAACCAGAATAATTATAATGGTTGTTACCGGGATGGTGGAGTAACTAGTAGCTCTATTGTTTAATTTAAACTGAACCAGAATAATTATAATGGTTGTTACAGGATGGTGGAGTAACTAGTGGCTCTATTGTTTAATTTAAACTGAACCATAATAATTATAATGGTTGTTACAGGATGGTGGAGTAACTAGTAGCTCTATTGTTTAATTTAAACTGAACCAGAATAATTATAATGGTTGTTACAGGATGGTGGAGTAACTAGTAGCTCTATTGTTTAATTTAAACTGAACCAGAATAATTATAATGGTTGTTACAGGATGGTGGAGTAACTAGTAGCTCTATTGTTTAATTTAAACTGAACCAGAATAATTATAATGGTTGTTACAGGATGGTGGAGTAACTAGTGGCTCTATTGTTTAATTTAAACTGAACCAGAATAATTATAATGGTTGTTACAGGATGGTGGAGTAACTAGTAGCTCTATTGTTTAATTTAAACTGAACCAGAATAATTATAATGGTTGTTACAGGATGGTGGAGTAACTAGTAGCTCTATTGTTTAATTTAAACTGAACCAGAATAATTATAATGGTTGTTACATGATGGTGGAGTAACTAGTAGCTCTATTGTTTAATTTAAACTAAACCAGAATAATTATAATGGTTGTTACAGGATGGTGGAGTAACTAGTAGCTCTATGTTTAATTTAAAATAAACCAGAATAATTATAATGGTTGTTACAGGATGGTTGAGTAACTAGTGGATCTATTGTTTCTCGATTGAGTCCTAAAATTGACACAAAGAATATTTTCTAAGCAACACTAATACAAATGAATCGGATACATTTTAATTGTAAATCAATTTCAGCCTAAATTACCCTTTTATGAAGCCTCGTGTTAACAAGAGTCTTAGCAACAGTATTATTGAGTCTTACCTCCGGATCCTATACTTCACAGCTATGACTATTCCAGTCACAATAGCTAATACAACTATTACTACCACAATCGTTACAATTAATGTCAAACTCTGGTCTTCACCTGCTGTAAATTGGAAATAAATTAAAGCATGTATGAAGTGTATTTAGAACGTACTAGTGGAAATCTCAACATTATATTTTAAAAACAGACAGTAATAATCAGTTGAAAAGAAGAAGTAATGATGGAGTTAAAGAAAACTGAAACTATTGGTTACTTTCTGACCATGTAATATCATGAAATTTAATTTGGTTATATTATGACGATCTGGTTATAAAACGTCTAACCTTCTTTGTCGCCTCTCAGTAATACAGTCGTTTGTTTCACGGTACAATCTATTCCTTGGTATCCATCTGAACAGTTACAAGCTCCATCAATATTATTACATTCTGCTCCTAGGTTACAGAATCTTGCTGAACAATTCTTACTACAGTTTGGTCCGTATGCTCCATTATCACATTCTAGAGAACGAAGTGTCATTTAGAAGATAAACACTGTTTGTTTTAGATTTAGAGGGGGTTTATTCCATATTTAACCATGCTTGAATCATTAGATCTCTAATGGTATATTCAAGCATGGTTAAATATCGAATAAACCCCCTCTAAATCTAAAACAGAAAGTCGTTTATCGGAATTGTACCACAAATTGTGATTATTTTGTTCCCGGACTCTTTTTTTTATGGATAATTTAGAACATGGGTTATTCGGTTTTTATGACGTTAGCTGCAGTATGACGCACTAACAACAAACTGCACGTGCGCTATCGAATGAAAAAGAAAACATCCTTTTTATCATTAACATTAACAAGATTTGTAACTAGTTCGCTAAAATTAATACGCCAAATTGCAAAGACATGATGTCAAATTGCTTTTAAAACCCCCATGTATTTCGACGATTCAGAACTCAGAATTTTTGTTATTTGTGGTACAAATATCATTAAACGTTATATCGGTCGAGGAAGTTCTACTGTAGTATCGTTAGTTGTAAATTGTCATTCAAGGTGCATAATAATATCAGGAAAGAGATTTGGGGTGTTTGCCTCGTACGTAAAACATACATGCTCTTCAATTAATAATTGATGGACGTGAATCCTCTAAGAGGCACGTTTTTGTCTATGCTAGTAAACAATTCTCAAATTAACACCTCTACCTCCCAAAATTCAATAAGATCAATATTTTACCATGTGTACAATCTATTGTCTGGTATCCTGGTTGACATCCATCAATACATTCTCCTGTTTTACTCTCACATAGTAAATTACTATCTTTACATTTTCTATCTGAACATTTCATATCACATACTTCACCATAAAAACCCTTTCTGTACAACCCCCTTCACAGCTACCATTGATATGATTACATGGTGATGCTTCTACTAAACAATTTTTTTCTGAACATAGTTTTAAACATCCAGCACCGTATGTACCATTATCACAAACTATAATGAAAAATAAACTAGTATAAACAGTCAATATAAATAATCTGCTGATAGACGTGTTAACGGAGGGTAAAGAGATTTTATAAATTGTTCATGTTTATCATGGATACTTATAGAATGAATTTGCATCTATTCAATCAGATAGTCTTGTGATAGATAAAAAAAAAACAAGATAAATCGTAAAACCCCTTAAATATTATCAGTTCATACGATGGTAAAGCCATATACAGTCAAACACAAAACTATCAAAAAAACACATATATTAAATTATTGCCTTTTATATAGGACATTATTTTAAGCTCAGACTTTACTTTGACTACAAGTTTTTCCCTGTCCATCCTTCAGAACAACCATTAGGACATTCACCAGTCTCTGAACATCTTTCATTATTTAAACAATGACAGAAGTTGGTACAATCTGAACCAAACGATCCTACAGAACATACTGAAAAAAAGCAATATTAGGAAATGGCAGATGGTTTGAATTATATATTATCCTGCATGTCACGCTAAAAGGGTACCGTCTCTCCATATCTAATATATTTATTATTTATTATTTGTATATAGCACAAACCTTAGCTTGTACACCATTTCTTCAATAAAAGGTTCTGTTTTTCTCCAAGCAGAAGTTAAACTGTGAATAATGTCAATAGAATAAAATCTTACCATATATCTCCACTTGACAAAAAGTTAAATATCTGCCATTATTACTAAGAATAGAACTGATATTGACATAACGACCAGTTATAACCTGATTACACTCTATATCTTTTACAATCGGTGGCGACACACCCACTCTTTCTTTATAACATAGTTCTGGTTCTTCATTCTCTTTAATAACGTATAGTAAAATTCCATTCACTGAGAGTATATCTGAAAGCAAATTTTTTGGAGAATAACAACAATATCTTCAATCATATATCATTGTATTAGATACTATATATTTTACTATATAGACCTTTTAAGTAACATTTATATCACAAATCGACTAAGGAATGAAAATTAGCTTTGAATAACTTCTAATACGATTGGTCGGATTGGTGAGGGTGAATGGCCTTCGTGTCGCGTGTTTGACGATGATATTATTTTTACAGCAAACTGTGTCACATTATCGAGCATAACAATCTATTTTTCGTGAGGATGTGAAAACAATTTATCTTGTTTTGTTTGTTGAAACTCGTGCTGAAGGTAGTGCTAAAAAGATCAGTGATGCTCTGTGCAGACAACTCTCTCTAAACATTTACAGAGTAAATCGTGCTATAATTTCAATCTAAACGATTTATACAACGACTGTGTTTCGTCCAACCGTTTATACAACGAAAGGATCAAAGTAAATTGTCTTTATAAACTATATTTATTAACTCACCCCGATTAGCTGAAAGATAAAATATAATGAACAATTACAATAGATAATCAATAAAACAATTTTATGGATAGATACTTCTTGATTTTATTACTTTCAACGTTTCAATGTGGTTCTCACATCGTCATCAGGAATATAATAAAGAAACAAGGGTATATAGGCAATAATAACAACAACAAACAACAAAGGCTTAGGTGAAGACATGTAGATCTCTACAGCCTTTGCCAAGTTGTTGCTCTGTATCCTTTATGGCTTCTTTTCCTTAATTACCCCTGCTGTCCCTTTTTCCTTCTTACAGCTAATCCACTACATGCCTTCACCTTAGCCTTTGTTGTTTGTTGTCGACCTTCTAATGCTGCTCTAGTTTTAGTGAATTTTATTTACAAAAAGTAGAGAATTCAGTTAGATTTTTATAACCAGTGTTTTTTCAATACATTCAAGGATAAGGAGGAACTGTAATCAACATCTATATAGTGATTATTCAAAGGATTTTTAAGTTTCAATTTGTGGTATACCAGCAAAGGCTTTCTTTTTCAAAGATGGCCTTGTTTGGTGACGTCATCTACTTGACGACGTCGTAAACATTTTGTACTTTGTGATTTTTACTTCAAATTTTCACAATGAATGACAGTTATTTCTCAGACTCTGACTTTGATAGCGACAGTGAAATAGACTTTCCACATCTGAATTCTAAAAGATCAAACTATTCAACTCCATCTCGACCGACTAAGACTTTATCGACATCGACCAGCTTTTAAGTCTGGAAAGGAAAAACTTTATTTTGAACCATCCAGATTTTAATTTTGACATTGCAGACTATACACATTATACTAAATCTATAGTTATTTCATTTAATAAGGAAGAAACGTACAGACTTATTCTTCAGTTTTGTTCGAACCGGTATTCTTTATTCAAGGATGACTCTTTAAATGGCCAAATTTTCAAAACTTTTGATTCGTCCTTGTCTCCTTCTAATCAATTAAGTCTACGTTAACATTTTACAACAAGAAAAATAAACTCCATGTTCAGGGTACAGACTGTTCCAGAGGGATCGAGATTGTGTTTTCTAAGTTTATTCCATCTAACAATCTGGACAAGATTTCTGTGCCTAGTGTAAGCCAAAAGTTTTCTACTGTCGGAACTCAAACTTGTGAACTAAATACCAGTGTAAGTGTACAAACTGATTTTCCTTCAACTGAAAAATCAAAGTGCGAAGCCCCATAGAGAAGATGTCAATTGAAATTTTGCGACTCTAGGATCAAATCAATGACTTAACCAAGAAACTATCTGCGGTCTCAGCTCCGATACCAGTTCCAGTTCCCACTGTTAAACCTACTCAACCTATAAATTTTGATAAAGTTAATGAACTTATAAAGAAGCAAAACCTTAAGAAGTCACTAAACCCAAATAAGAAAACTTTTTTACAACTCGGCCCATTCAAAGATCCATCGCGTGTGCAACCTTAGTCATTGGAAGTTCTCTCGTGAAGTCCTTAGGACAATATGTGTCATCGATACCAACAGTGGATCGACAATTAGCGAACTTAAACCGAGATTATTACAATTACTTGGTGAAGCTACGTCTATCAAAAACATTGTGCTCTCTGTCGGGGGAATGACATAAGAAAGAAATTAGCAACATTTCAACAATGTGTAAATGACTATAAGAATTTATTGAAGGACCTACTAACTAACTATAACGATATTAATATTTTTGTATGTTCTGTAATCCTCGAATTAACCCTTTTAATTTCCAATGCGTGCCAAAATTTAACTATTTTCTACGGCAGTTTTGTCATGACAATAGATGTCATTATATTAATATTTACGATTCTTTCATTTGTAGGTCCCCTCGTGAAGTTTTGGTGCAAGATGGTGTTCATTTAAATAATTTTGGAACTAATATTTTATCTCATATTATTGTAGATTCGGTTGTCAGACAGAACAGAAAATCTAATCCTTTTATTTATCCTTTAAGGTATAACCCCCAGGGATTAAATTGTATTTTAAATTCACTTTCAGCAACAGCCAGACGTCTATCTTACTAATTGTTTTAAACCATATAGTATGTATAACTTTTTAAAAGAGCGGGGTCTTCATATTGGCCACTTAAATGTTTGCCATGCGGTAAATAAAAAGACTCAAATTTGCCAACTTATTTCAAATTTTGAAATTTTTGGTTTATTTTAAACTCACCAAAAGTCGTTTGTTCCAACTAAATATTTCAGTACTCCAGGTTTTCACATGCAATTTCGAAAAAATAAGTGTAATAATAGTTCAGCTGGACTTCTACTTTTTGTTAAAGAACATTTAAATTGTGGGAGACGGGAAGATTTAGAATCTCTTCAATTTGGATTTAAATAAATCTCACTAAACATAAACCCTTATTAATATGTTGCATTTATAGGCACCCGTTTTCTAATAAATGCTGGTTAGACTCATTTGCTAAAATGACTGAAAAGGTTTGGAACGAAAATAAAGAAATTATTGTGTTAGGTTATATTAATATTGATGTGCAAATGGAAAAAATTCAAATTGGAATAATTTACTGTCTTTATATAGTTTAAAACAATTATAAAATTCCTACTCGAGTAACTAAAACATCTTCCACTATCATTGATCATGTTATCGTTTCGAATGAAAGTAATATAACGAAGTTAATGTCCCGGTATATGGTTTATCTGATCACAACCCAACTTGTATTACCTGGAATAAAAATGGCGCACATATTCGAAAACCTAAGCATGTTTATATTTACTACCGGAGTATGAAACATTTTGATGTAGGTTTATTTAATAATGATCTTGCAACAGCCCCTTTTGATAAAATTTATACTTAATCTGACCCCAATATTGCGTTAGAATCTTGGTAAAATATTATCCAGCCAATAATTGATACCCATGCTCCATTAAAATTAAAACGTGTCAAAAATGAAATAAAGTCACCCTGGTTACTCTGAAATTTTAAAATTAATGCGCATAAGAGACGTTTTGAAAAAGAAAGGCAAAGATGAAAATATCGGAAGTGTAGGAATTTGGTCTTTAAATCGATAAAGCCAAAAAGCAGTTTAACATAAAACTTGCTTCAATCAGAAAAACTGGAAAGTTATCAACTCCTTAACTAATAAGGCTAATAATTCAACGGATCTGATTCCTTTAGAACCCGAGGGAGTCAATGATCATTTTTCAAATATTGCTCCAAATTGATTAATCAAAAGCATTTAAAAGAAATATTGATTACGTAAATAAATAGAAGAATTTGTCACTTCTAAGTTAAATTCTAATGAAGAATGTTAGATTCCCTACATTAACAAATATGAAGTTTTTAAACAGTTGTCTTCGTTAAATGCAACCAAAATTTCTGGTTAGATAAATTAAACCCCCTTTATTCTCAAATATGGTGCTTTTACGTTAAGTGGTCCTTTGGCACATATATATAATCTATGATTGATGCAAAAATATTTCCTGATAAATCCAAAGAAGCAAACGTTTTACCACTGTATAAATCCGGCGCTAAATCTGATCCTAATAATTATAGACCAATTTCTGTATTATCTAGTGTATCTAAACCACTTGAAAGACATTATTCAAAACATATAAATAATTTCTTAAATAATAATAAGTTATTGTATTCGCAAAATTTGGGTTTTTTGGTCTAATAGTTCTTGTCAAACAGCTCTGACTAACATAATTGAAAACGTTTATGATGCAGTAAATAATAATCTTAGGGTTGGTTCTATTTTCTTTGATTTTACAAAAGCATTTGATTTGATTTCCCATGAGATAATTATTGAAAAACTAAAACTATACAATTTTTCGAATGCATTAATTACCTTCATAAATTGTTACTTATCGAATCGTACTCAGCGTTGTTACGTCAATGGAACTCTTTCGTCTTCTCGCAGTATAAAGTATGGAGTACCACAAGGATCAATTTTAGGTCCCTTGTTGTTTAATCTTTATATTAATGATTTGCCATTGCATATTAACTCTAACTGTGATCTTTTTGCGGATGATACTACGATTTATACTTCTGGTAAATCGGTTACTGACATACAATTAAAATTGCAGAAGATACTGATGCAATCTTAAACTGGTGTTCCTTTAATGCATGATTTTAAATGAAAATAAAACCAAATGTATGTTAATTACAACTGCTCAAAAAAGGAGATATTCATCAGATTTATCAATTGAACTTAATAATCAATTTATTGAACAAGTTGAAAACTTTAAATTATAGGTGTTACTGTGAATCAAAAACTCTCATGGACTTTAAATACTAAGTTATTTCAACTGCGACAATTAAGAAATATCATGCCTGAAAAATATAGATCTATTTTTTATAAATGTCACTTTCAACCATATTGGATTATTGTTCAACTATTTGGAAATTTGCACGACATTGCATCGGCCGATATTTTACACAGGCAACAAAAAATTGCTTTTAAATAATTCTTGGTTCTAAGTATAATACTGATTTGTCACTGAATCTTAAAAGGATTAATATTTTTGACATTAAAACCAGCCATAATTTTAATTCGTATAAATTTATGTATAAAACTCTGAACAACTTGTCTCCTTCTTTCCTTTCAAGCCTCTTTAACTATAAACAGAGCCTTATTCTAGCATAAATTCAAAACTTGTGGTGCAAAAACCACGAATCAATTTGATTAAACAAAGTATTAAATACAAAGGATCAATTTTAGGGAAAGGTCTAGACGAAAATATTAAATCAGCATCAGATTTTAAGACTTTTCAAAGGATGATTCTTGGTAATCTTTCATTAACATAAGCATACTTCCTATTACACAGGTATTCTTTTCACCAACTATAGGCTTACTTGCTGGTGGCTATCTTAACAATTGTGTTTCTCCATGATTTAATGATTTAAGTAATTTATTAATTTTATTTTTCCCTTTCTCACGGGTATATCACCACCAACAATTCTATTTTGGCCTAACTTGAACTATTTTGAAAATCGGGGGATGAGTAAACATCCTTAGAGCATGGACAAATCCTACCCCCCCTCCATAGAAAAATAAGAACATAAAATGGAGTAGGGTTGGGTAGCCCGCTCGCAGCACATGCACTGACGCTTTGGCAATTCTTTTTTTTTTTTTTTTTTTTTTTAGGGTATATGTATGTTTTGATGTGTGAGTCTCATGCAGATGTACTTGTCTATTCCCTTGTTTTTGTGGTTATGTACTTGATTGCGAAGATAATCTGTCCATTTTTACACAGGACTTGTGTATTTTAAAACAATTGTACTTGAAATAATAGGTTTTTTTCGTCTGTCTTGGTGCTGGGGGTAGGTTTGTTCGTTTTATGCACGTTGGGGATTGATGTTTTTTTTTTTTTGTTTTTTTTTTGGTTTTTTTATTATTATAAAAATTTTTGTAAACACATGACTTGGTATTTTTAAAACAAAGTACTTAAAAATTGTTTTTTTTTCTCGTGCATTGGCCTGGGGGGGGGGTTGTCGTTTTTTTCAGTCCATTAATTATTATTATTAACAGGCCAGTCCTTGGATTGGGCCCAACGACCCCTTAAAATAAAAAGGGTTTTTTATTATTATTATTTGTGGAAACATTGAAAAAGTTGAAATAAAAAAATAAGAAGTTAAAAAATTGTTTTATTTATTATTCTGTGTTTTAAAATTCCATTGAAAGATTAATGTTCAGTTTAAAAGTTTTATCAATTTTTTTTTATTAACAAACCGAGGTTTTTTAAAGAATTGATCAAACAAAACGGAAATCCAAGTAATTTATAAAAGTACAATTTTATTGGCTTCTAACTAAGGAAAAAAATATTAAAATTTTACATTATTTTTAAGATTTTTAAAAAATTTATTTTGGTATAATCGTTTAATAGGATATTCCTTATAGTTACCCCCCATTTACAGTATATCTTATTAGAATTTTCAGGTAATTAGTTGTTTTATAAGTTTTTTTTTGCTCTTTAACTTAATTGACCATGGATTTTTGGCTCATTCCTGTAATCCAATGGTGGTAAGAATTTTAAGCCAGTTATAGCATGTATCAGTATCTTTATTCCTTTAACTTAAAAATAATAAAAATGTTTCAGGGTAAAAAATTTTTTAATAAAGGATTTTAAATGGTAATAAATTTTCAATATTAATATAGACGAATACTTGCTTTTAAATTAAAAAACAACAATAAAAAAACCCCTTAGTTTTTTACCCATTAATATTCAAAATTTCCCTAAAATATTCAAAGTGTATGTTTGAATTTTTGGTTTAATGGAAAATAATTTTTTATATTAATTATCTTATTTTATCGGCCATTCTAATTGGGACCCAAAAAAAAAAAGAAGATAAGGTGTCTCATCTCAGGGGTGGTTTCTTTCATTTTGGGGGGTGGTTAAGAGACTTACGTTTTTGACAAGAAGCACCAGACCATCCTATATCACAACCTCCGCTACAGTAACCAGTATCTTTATTACATGGTTATCATTAAAACAGTGACAGGTATAACTGTTATCAGGTCCAAACTTCACACCTATTTTTAAAATACTATACGTTATTTCCTCACAGTTTTATGATTAATATGTTATAAACTAAATAATGTTTACACATATATGATCGATATTACCTGGTCCCAGCCTATATTCAAAATTTACAAACAAATCACTGCTACTTAAAATGAGAAACTTACCAACTTTAATTGAGAGTTAGAATCGATATTACCCCGATTAAACTATATTCAAAACTTACATATAACATATAACAACAAGAGGCATTTGTTTAATTTGGCCAAATTTATTAGAATTTTTAATCCTTTTGATGTTTTTTTATATTTGTTATTTATTTATTTATAATTATTTATACTCCATTATACCTTATACATGTTTTATATTCCCTATTCGCGAGCGCACTTTGACAATAAGTGTCCTGTGAATACAAAAAAAAAAATGCCAATGATTAATGTTCGTTGAAAATTGTGTCGGTGTTAGAGTAAAAAGTTCAAGATCATATGAATTGCTTTTTTTCGGTCTTCCGTTAATTAAGATATCGTATATTGTCTGACGATGTTGAGAAGAATTCAAGAGTAGATTTCAAGGGTGCGGGAAAACACCGTGTTATAGTTACTTCCCCTTATAATAACCACGGATTCCAAGACTCGCAATTTGTGGATGTATTAAGCGTTCTATCCCTGATACTTAGTTGTGCGGATTAGAGAGGCATTTGGTGTATAGTTTTGACACCAGGTAAGACAACCGTTGGATATATACATGTATAGTGTTATCGGCCATGTATGATCGAAAATAAAATTGTGTTCATTCTAAAACAACTTGCACTGTGTTTATTTACTGATTGGCCCAAAAAAAAAAAGTGCATAAAACTTTACCTTGACTACAAGGGTTTTTCCTGTCCATCCATCAGAACAACCATTAGGACATTCACCAATCTCTGAACATCTTTCATTATTTAAACAATGACAGAAGTTGGTACAATCTGAACCAAACGTTCCTACAGAACATACTGAAATGAAGTAATATAAAGAAATGGCAGATAGTAGAAATTGAGAAATTTTATTATCCCTCATACCAAGAGGGCACTGACTCTTTCCCTTAGGGAAAATCTTTCCCCTTTATGTCATTCGTCCACATCTAATATATTTATTGGAATACTTTTTTTATATATATATCACTGGCCCTAGCTTGTACAATATATTTTCAAAATAAAACGTTCTGTTCTTCTCTAGTGATGAAGTTAAACTGTGAATAACTTCACAGAATAAAATCTTACCATATAGCTCCACACGACAGAAAGTTAAATATGCTCCAAAATGATAGTGAATATCATTACTGATATTAACATAACGACCAGTTATAACCTGATTACACTCTATATCTTTAACAATCGGTAGCGACAAACCAACTCTTTCTTTATAACATAGTTCTGGTTCTTCATTCTCTTTAATAACGTACAGTGAAATTCCATTTACTGAGTATACATCTACAAATATGATTTGAAAAATAACAACAATATATTCAATAATATAACATTGTATTTTATATAAACACACCTCGTGGAATTATTCTCCTTAATGAAGTCCAACAATATTGGATATTACCCGTATGATATCGACCGTTGGGACGAGGTTGATATTTACTATATAACTGTTTATAACTAGTATGATTGCAAAAAGGATATTGCCTTTATAAACAATATTATTTTATTAACTCACCTCGATTAGCTGAAAGATAAAATATAATGAACAATTACAATAAATAACCAGTTAATCAATTCCTCGTCTAATTTCACAATTATATATATTATATAACAACCGAGGCCAGTACATTTATTACAAGAGATTGATCAAGAGTACAATCAAAATATCAAAGATAAGGATAACAATTTTTAGGCAATATCATTAAAGGGATAATAGATGATAAATGATTTTTTTAAGGAGAAAAACGTTATTCTTACGTTGGATGATAATATGTTTAATAGGATATTCCTCTAGTAGATCTATTCCCCACCATTTACGAGTCATATCTGTATTAGCACATTGTTCAGGTACATTTGTAGTTTTATCACCAGGTTCTCTTGCTCTGTTAATCTTAATCTGACCTGATGGTTTATTTAGAGCTACATTCTCTGTAAAATATTCATATCATCATTTAAACTTGTTGAAGGAATATGAGTCTTTTTTAGTTTTTCATGTTATCTTTGTCTATAAAGATGACGTCAATTTACACCAAGCTGTCAACTAACGTCAAAATGGCGACTTTACATGTATTTTGCTTTTTTTGCAGATATTACCTGAAACCATTTTGATTTTTTAAGGTCCTAATTAAAAACAACCATTAATTTTAAGCCATTACTTCTTCTTCAAAATACATCTATGGATATATACATAGAATTATATTTCAAGTGTTAATAGTATGTAGTAATTTCTAGTTCGTTACATCTATAGCCATCCTAAATACAGTCTCATAATTAGGACCAAAAACAGAGTTAGTTAATGTGTCTTATCTCAGCTCATCTAGATTGGGTGGTAATCCACAAAATACAGCATAAAGGAATTTACGTTTTTGACAAGAAGCACCAGACCATCCTATATCACAACCTCCACTACAATAACCGGTATCTTTATTACATCGTTCATCATTAAAACAGTGACAGGTATAACTGTTATCAGGTCCAAATTTAACACCTGTATTAAATATATAATAACTAAAATAATTTTTTAATTTTATAATTAGAAACCACGCGGTCCAAACTTAACATCTGTAACTTACTTTTAAATAAATAAACCAATCTTAATTGATCTGTATTTGACAAGTAGTGTACTTACATTGAATCGTTGTTAAAAAATATATCACAGCTAACAACTTTAACATTATATGTTATCTATCTGTATCCGATCAAGGTTTTAAATTATAAACTAATCCTGTTTAATGTGAAAAAAAAAATAAACAGAATAATGTGTGAAAGGTTAACTTTTAATTTTGTTTCATGAAAATGAAACTTGATCATTTTGACCGGTGGAAACGACTTCCAAAATCACGTCAGATGTATTCTCCGGGTTTCCTAGTTTGTAAAAATTTCCGGGGAAAATCCACCGAACCCCCCGCCATGTCGGTAAAACGCAGAATAGGTCGAAAAAGGACATAGAAAACATATGGTTTTCCGATGATAATTTGGACCAGTGGAAAAGACTTCCAAAATCGCGTGAGATGTATTCTCCGGGTTTCCTAGTATGTAAAAATTTCCGGAGGACCCCCGAACCCCCCGCCACTGCAAGGGCCAAATATGAAGGCCTTTGGCCTGCAGGACTTGTCTTGGAAAAAACCACCTTTCAGTCCCCCCTCACAGGCATATTCTAGATACACCCCTGATTGATATGGTTTTCAAAGGTTTAGGATTTGCTATAACGATGGATTTCGTTCGTGTATAATGTATATACTTAATAGTGCGAGTAAGTTAATTTTGCCCCCGGAAGAACACGTGTTCGTCGGTAAAACTTAGACGTTACACGTGTTCGTCGGTAAAACTTAGACGTTACACCCCCCCCCCCCCCCCCAGTCAAAATGGTCACGCTACGCCCCTGCCAATCAATCTACTGCTTCTGGTTTGTAAGACATAATAGTATACTCAAGTCTCATTTTAGTGAAAAAAATATCAAAATCTGATTTGAATGTGACTTGTTCACTGTATCCTCTATATTCGTCTTTAAGCCCCTAAGGAAGTATCTATATTTTATATGCTGTGTTACTGTCATTTAAGATTTATTAGACTCTTGCTTATGTAATAAATTAGTCGTCTATGGCTACTACATGTATATAATATCTGCTAACGTCTTAGGCTGATAACGAAGACAAGGAAAAAATATTATTGTGGTTGAATAAGTTTGGTGTCATGGTCATATATTATGAATTTCCCCGATCTCTTTCACTGTTGTGAATTAAATATTGTTTATAAAAACAATATGTTTAAATGATGCCCTGGAAATAGGTCTATTTATAATTTATTTAATGTTTTAATTGGTTATAGAATTGGAGAATTGTGGAGATATTTGTAAAATGTTTAATATGATAGCATTCATAGCGATGATCAACCATTCAATAAATTTGTGTAGGGAGAAGTTCTGGCGATAAATCCACTCCAGATCTTATTTGTTCAGTTTCAGTCAGTCTTGGGATAACATTAATGATAGGCTAGAATTGAAATAAAAGGCGTCCGAAAGTTTCTGTTTTTGCCCAATCCTCTAGGTTTGATAAGCACCGTTATGATTACGTTTAAACTTGAGATGTAGAATTTATGGTGGGGTGGAGTTTTACCTGTAATTATTACTGTCGGATGGGAAAGTTTATTGGATAAATTGCCAACTATTTTGAAATCCTAGACGTATAGAAGTATTAACCAGTTACTACGATTGGTCTAACATAGTTACATGGATTTGCCGATGGTTGTGAAGATGGATATGGATCCTGTGTTCAGTTGGTCAGATAGGATGCCATTTAGTTGCAGGTAATGATTTAGAGCGTAAACGTTTCAAGATAGTGGCTGTTCAAATAGAAGGTGTTATAAATTCATTTGCTGATAGAAGTTTAAATTAGAATAAAATTTACCACTAGTATTTTGCTCTAGATTTATGTCTAATTATATTTTTTTAATTTCCTGCCAATAAAAAAGTTGGAAAACTTACTCCTGAAGAAATGTATCGAAAATTTCAGTACGGATTTGTTGCCAATGGCAATTCTCTTGTTGAAATTCGACAATTCGAAAACTTAAAGATCCAATTGATTATTAAGAGCCAAAGAAATAACTTGATAATCTACCTAATGATATGATGTTAGAACCCATATAATTTTTCTGTTTAATTTGTAAAGACGCTAACAACTATCAGATTGTTGACAAATTACCGTGTAAATTTTAATACACCTTATTTAGTAACACATCATTTGTTATGTTTGGTTCTTTAAAAGTTAAATTGGTAGAAACAGTATTGACGAAGCCTATGTGTGTATTTTTGAGTGTTTGAGCTATAAACAATGTT
This sequence comes from Nipponacmea schrenckii, assembly GCA_030562195.1. NCBI lineage: Eukaryota > Metazoa > Mollusca > Gastropoda > Lottiidae > Nipponacmea > Nipponacmea schrenckii. The sequence goes on from JAUJPP010000006.1 coordinate 106,042, forward strand.
GAATTAGTGTTAAGAGAATCTACTGATCACTACAAAAAACATTTAAAAGGTTTAAGAGCTTTATAAAAAATAATTTAGTTCAAGACGTTTATCAAAAGTCTTGTAAAAAGAGGATTTAAAAAAGGGTAGAACTTTTTCTACTATTTATATCAATCCCTGATTTTCGGACTCTAGTGGGAGTGTTTTGGTCAGTCTATTGATAATCATTTTTGATGTTCATTACGTATTTGTTATTACGTTTTGTGTTTAACATATATATTGGGTACGGAATGTTCATTGCTCATGTTTAATTAGCAGAAGGTGCTTAACGACGACAAGTATTTTGACGAATATCACACAAATTTTTGAGGTATTTATATCCAATAAAATAAAGCAAATTATTTGCAATTCATATTTATTACATCAAATAAATATTCTCAAACTCAATGTATGATATTCTTTCAGATAAAAAATAATTTCACAACCAGGAAAGTGAAACTATTAGTAATAGTGTGTATATATAAACCGGACCACTCCCGCTCCACTTCGAGGTATTTATAAAGTTGAGTCAACTTCTTCAGAGATAAATAACCATTAAATACTGAAAACAAATATGCTTACTTATTCATGATAGTTAAATAAAACCACCTTGAAAAAAGTTAAAATCTATAAACAGGATTATTGGATGAGAAATATAAATAACAATACAATACTAAAGCTGTGAACAGCACCGAGCGTAGCCCGTGATATTGTTCTCCATGGCTACAAGACCTTTTGGATAAGATAAATAAATAACAATACAGAATATAATTATACATTGAGTTTAAACTTGTTAATAAACCACGATATTATATGGCGTCTTATATATTGTCATCTTATTTTTTGGAGGAATAAAAGAGGATAAACAAATATAAATATTTCCAGACTGTACATGGTGTTGTTTTAAAGGAGACCAGGCTTTATTTGCTTCGGACAATCATCCGACAGCCTCAAACACATGAAATCTTTTGGTTATCTAATCAGAAATAGTCTACAGAGCTTACCTTTGAAATTTGAGCCTTCAAATCTATGTGTATCCATAATTATCCGTGTTTGAAAAATCATAATGGCTTAAGAAATTACGAACGTCCCGCCATATTGGAAAACGGTTCGTCTTGATAATCAAAGAGTTATCCTTCCCGTCGTGCAATAGCGGTCATCTATATAAATCGACTACAAACGCATTTTTCAATTGTAGACTTTGTCAACAGGACACACAATTTTCAGACTGACTGGAGACCAGCCGCGTACAGCACGGAAAAAAAATGAAAAGTGAAATTTTTTGTTTGAGGTATATATTCAAGGTATTTTGCGATTTTCTTAGAGCTTGAGTATTTCTGAGGACTGTTTAAATGTAACAAAGGCCCAAAGCGACCCATAAAAATCAAGCCTGGGACTCTTTAACGTGTACTTCCTATAGCTCATAAGGTCTCGGTTAATTGTCCCATCTGTTCGAGTTAACACTTTTTCGACGTCAGCCCCTCAAACCTGTTTCACTGCCTTGTTTGAACCCTGTACCCCGAGGTTAGTGAGAAAGCATCTACCTTACTGAGCCACCTCGGCTGTAGCACGCGGGGATTGGTTTATTGTCCTATCCGAACGACTAGACGCTTTTGGTAAATCAAGGGCCCGCCAGGTTCAATGTCTTACCTGCAATTGTTGCAATTTAGTACATATATTAAATTCCGACTGTTAGTGTATGTCTTACAATTTTAGTAAATAATTTGGAAGCCGACTTGACAACAACAAGTAAAATATATCCGATGCGATGCTGAGCAGGTTAATAAAATAACTCCGTAATAATAACCAAAATACATTGTTTCCGGAATCCCGTTTACCTAAATTCGTAATGAAAAAATTGAAATTGAAGTTTTCCGTCTTATTTTAAATCTAAACAACCAATGTAATACAGTTGTCACCCGAAAGTTCCTGGTAGTGTTGGGAAAATATAACTTATGACTTTTAACTTAAAGCTTTTAGATCATCTGTCTCGAGACCTATTACCTTAACATCAATTGTTCTATAATTATTATTGGTTTTTAGGCAAGATTCCTCGGTACAAATAGTTTAGAAACCAAGTACATTATATTGCAATCTAAAGCGGAAATATTTGCAGGACATAAAATCACTCAGTCTGGGCCAGTTTAAGTATTTCAGAACAATTTATTATTAAATTAAACCTTAAAGCGTAGAATTCACTTGCAGATATTCGCTTCCTGCCTGATAATGAAATCGACTGTTTATTATCACTTCCTCGATTCGCTACTGAAGCTCATGTCCAAATTACATCAAGTCTGTAGACCCTTGAATCTCTATCTGACTCTTTACCATGGAACCAATTGTCAGGAGATAGGGGTAGGAACTAGGTCTTACGGGTTGTTTAGTAGGTAATTCATCATTCCTGTTTAGCGGGAAGGTTAAATTTCAGACAGAGGTTGTTTATTTGTAAATATTTGTTTTGTCTTGTCATTATTTTGTATTCGAGTGAAATCCTGGAGTTCTGATTAAGATTATTGGAGGATAGGCTGTAACTAAATTGGAAAACAAAGCCCTGAATCTTTGTGGTTTGAAGCGAAAGAAAAGAACTGAAATAAATAATATATATTTTATTAAAATAAACAAATTAATATAACAATATATCATTTAAGTATAGAAATACATTATCAATTGAATTAGAGAACGGAAAGTGGCACAAAAATTGATAATTCGGGTTTTAATATGCTTCAATATTAACCTGGACCTAGGATTAAATACAGGAAAAACCAAAAATACATCATTCTACAATCAAAATAATTTGTTACTAATTAAGTCACGCTCTAGAGCAGTCCAAAGTTGTGAATTTAGCTGTATTCGGATAGCTATAAAACCGGAAGTAGACGTAGGACGTCAAATATCAAAGTATCAACTGATAGCAAAGGTCAATGACCTTTAAATTACTAAAGGTCAAGGTCATCAAAGGTCCAGATCACGAGAAATAAGCCTCAAACTTTGAAAAATTCAACCGGATTTTGCAAGAAAGCAAAATCGAAATTCAAACATCAGCTTCCCAGTTTTAGTGATAATTTTTATGATCTTTCATTTGACACCAAAAACAGTCAATTCTGATCAGCCGTAATGTCGGAATTAAATTCGACGCATTTCAGGAAAATCAAATTGGCAGCAAAAGTTACTTCCAGTTTAGTTTTCTTTTTCTTCGTTTTTTTTTTGCAATAACGATGGCTACCGAAAAGCGTTTATGTTTTTGCGATAAATTAATTACCTCGGAAGTGGGTCAACGGGAAGTGAAATTCGCTTTCGTGTTTAAACCGGAAATGAAGCGAGAATTTTAACTCTGATAATGTTTTCAAATTGACGACACTTTTCACCCGATCAATCGGTCTTAAAAAAGCCAAGTTGCAAAAACAGAGCGAAAAACGGAAAAAAAAGTGTTCTATGAATTTTCTAATTTTGATTTTTTTTTAAAATTGCTATCTGGTTGGAGTTATTTCAAGTTTCCGAAAATGTAAACCCGAAGAAATTCGATTCAAAAATGAGACTTCTAGAGCCAATTTTCTACTTTTTGCCCATTTGCAATGTAGCACTACCGGTTTTGCAAAAATGTTCCATATTATATTTAATAGGAACGTTGCCACTACTGGTCTAGATAAGTCGAAAAAATGCTGCAGCCTAGGCACAGTAAAGTGTGTAAATTTCAAAAAAAAAAATTCAATTATCAAACAAAAATAATAAATGGTAAGCAAAAAATAAGTGGTATTAAATCTAAGATAATAAAACAACATGTTAGAAAAGCTCATTTGCAATTCAATATAATTCTTTGTGTTGCATACAATAATAAATTTGGTAAATCGTTGCTTAATATGTAACCATTTGACATTGATCAAAGGGATCAGATTGAACGTTTCTGAAGGATGATGGTTTAGTAGCTAGTTGCTCTAGTAATGTCTCTTGTTGTGGTACATTGTTACTTGATCTGTTACCACGTGACCTAGAATTTATATAGAGAATAGCGATAAGCAACAATACATCACAATCATATTTTATTGTTAAGTTATATATACTTCAATAACCTATTTACTGGACACTCCAGATAGAGAAACACACCGAGAAGCTTGGTGGATATAGGTGTCCTGGCAACAATAAGTTTCACAACAGAACTTCTTCATAGATAATATAGAAATCTTACCTTTTCTTATACAACAGAACCACGATTACTCCAACTATAACAGCTGATACAATAATTGATTCCACAATCATTACAATGATCGGAACCTGATCTTCAGTTCCTGCAATTTGGAACAAAATTAAGGTTTTGATTAAATCTTATAAGTATAAATCTCAACATTACATTTTACCTAAAAGTAATAATCAGTTGAAAACAGAAATACAAACCTTGTAAAAAAACATACTAACTAATTTAGATTAATTTTTAAACCAACAAGAACATTTGTAACTAAAGTTTTATGTTTTTTTTCTTAGAACGTATTTCCTTCGTTTATTTAGTTAAATTCTGAATACTCAGTAATATAAACAATTTTAAAAAACCTTTGCTTAAATTTAGAGAACGATTGGTTTCCACTACACTACTTTATGTAAATAATGATTGATGAAAGAAACTTTGAAACTATTGGACAGTTTATGACGATGTAATGTGACGAAATCTATTGGGTTGTATTATGATTGACAACGGTTCAATTTATCTTTTCCCCGTATGAATGTGTATGTATTATGATGTCTGTTAATCTCATACACATGTACTCGTGTGTATGTATGTTTCTTTTGTGGTCATGTACTTGATCGCAGCAACATAGATCTGCCATCTATTTCATGTGTACTTGTGTATTTCTTAACAATTTGCACATCGAAATATAAGTGTATTTTTTTTATATTATTCATTGTATTGTCCTCATTTGTGTATTGGGCCTAATTCTGACCCATGTAAAATAAAGATTCTATGTTTGTCTCTATAGACTGAATGTTAAACAGGACCATGTTCTTATGTATAAAATCTTATTCTGATTAATGTAAAATAAGACTTCATTATTATTATTAAAACGACAAACCTCCATTGTCGCCTCTCGGTGATACAATCTTTTGTTGAATGGTACAATCTATTCCTTGGTATCCATCTGAACAGTTACAAGCTCCATCAATATTATTACATTCTGCTTCTAGGTTACAGAATCTTGCTGAACAATTCTTACTACAGTTTGGTCCGTATGTTCCATTATCACATTCTAGAAAACGAAAGAGTCATTTCCAAATTTCGAGGGATTATTAAAGTGTTCTTCCTGTAGTACACGGGGCCCCTTATTATTGTCCCATTAGAACGACAAGACCTGCATCGCTGAAAGGGTGAAAAACATCAACCTTTATAACTCACTTACTTACTAATTGGAAGAGGTAACTTTCTTCTAAAAGCAATGAAATCATTTTCCCATAACCACCTGGCCTCTCAACAACATTAAGTTCAATATTTTACCTCGTGTACAATCTATTGTATGGTATCCTGGTTGACATCCATCAATACATTCTCCTGTTTTACTCTCACATTGTAAATTACTATCTTTACATTTTCTATCTGAACATTTCATATCACATACTTCACCATAAAAACCTTCTGTACAACCCCCTTCACAGCTACCATTGATATGATTACATGGTGATGTTTCTACTAAACAATTTCTTTCTGAACATAGTTTTAAACATCCAGTACCGTACGTACCATTATCACAAACTATAAATGTAATTAAATTGGTATATATTATCTTTACATTTTCCATCTCACTATTTCATATCACATACTTCAATATAAAAATCACAAACTTTTAATGTAAAATTAAAGAATTCATTTCACCAAACAGTAGACATATGTGCTGATATACATGTAAATTGGAACTGTTTATGTCCATGAGCACTTAGAGAATAAATTTGTATCATAACAATTTATCATTCATGTGCCTCTGGGTCTTGCATTTCGATGAAAACCAGTCCATTTTTCACAAAACTATCAAGGAACGCAAATGTTAAATAAATGACGTTTTCAATATAGGGCCTTCATTGTAATAGTTTTTTTTTTACATCTGTCCCATTAAAATATGTTTTTAAAAACGAAAAGAATAAAAATATCAATCACTATTTATGAATTTGCAAAAAAAAAAGTCTCTAGAAGAAAATAAAAACAAAAAACTTTACCTTGACTACAAGTTGTTCCTGTCCATCCATCAGAACAACCATTAGGACATTCACCAGTCTCTGAACATCTTTCATTATTTAAACAATGACAGAAGTTGGTACAATCTGAACCAAACGTTCCTACAGAACATACTGAAATAAAGTAGTATTAGGAAATGAAAGATGGTAGAAATTGAGATTCTACTATCCAGTACGTACACCAAGGGTGCATTTGTCCACATCTATTATATTTATTGAAACTGTATGTGTATATCACTAACGCCCACTGGTACAATATATTTTCACTCAATAGCAATACTTTTACGAAACCCCACACTGTTTTTATGTCGTTTGGGCAACAATTCACACACATCAGGTATTTACCCAGAGAGAAAGAAATAAACCATGCTTGAATGAGACCCGAACTGGAAATGACAACTGATAGTGATAGATCTAGTTATAGTCACAATCAAAATGGCAGCGCCCCTGGTCAGACTAATATATTGACTCTTATCAGACAAAATGCAAAAGAAAATAAATTATCCTTAATTTTCAAATTGAAGATGACGACGTAGAACTGGGAAGTCACAGGGTAATAGGCCGATACCCCTCCAGACGTTATTTACATATGGAACGATCTGACATAAAGTTACAGAATGGGTACCCACAGATTTATATCCCATTTTCCAATACAGTCTATTAGCCCCATTGCTATAGCCAAAGCAACATAGCTATTTGATATATCACGTTTTGGAGGATTCATTCGAGGGTAGTAGCTTGGACGGTATTATAGGGTTGACTGCAGAATGTCTGATGAAAATAGGTTTTATGTAGAACAGTGTGGTTATGCAAACGATTATTTCAAGGAGCGTGATTTTGAACGGAGAATTTGAATGAATAAAATCTTACCATATATCTCCACATGACAAAAAGTTAAATATCTGCCACTATGGCTGGCATAATCATTACTGATATTAACATAACGACCAGTTATAACCTGATTACACTCTATATCTTTAACATTCGGTGGCGAAAAACCCACTCTTTCTTTATAACATAGTTCTGGTTCTTCATTCTCTTTAATAACGTATAGAAAAAATGCATCCACTGAGGCAAAATCTGAAAACATGATTTGAAAAATAACAACAATATCTGCAATCACTGTAGAAATTTGTCTGTACCTAAACCACAAGGTGCCATTTGTTAGACTTTTCTCTATATCGACAGAGACTTACAGATATGTTTAAAAACAGAATAATATGTAATGTAATCACTATGTTAGTTGACAGAAAAGTTTGGCAAATGGTAGCTGCGAAAAATTTTCGCTGATGTACAGCTATGTAATCAGTTGTGTTCAAACACAGAAAAGTCTTGCAAATGGTAGCTGAAAAGAAGGTTGCAGGGGAAGAAAAATAACAATAATGAATTTATGTTATCTGAAACCTGTATAAATGCAACAAATTCCTTAATGAATTGTTTGAGAGGCATTTAGTGATGATCATAACCAATAATACACTTCTATGGATAACAATCACTTTTAATATAAAAAATTTACGACGTTTCGAACAGATTTCACTGATCGTTGTCAAGTACAATGAACAAGTAAATGAGGTTGAACATTATATATTAACAAGTAACAATGGGGAACCCCTCAAAGAGATTATAGAATTAAGGATATTGGTCAAGAATCAAAGACAATGGTGCATAAGGGTTATAAAAATTGGTCCTTTTTTAGTTTAAAGGGGGGTTATTTTAAACATTTGCTTTTAAAACAAGTTATTTTTTAAAAATTTTTTAAATTTCCAAAAAAGTTTATTATAATTGATAAAAATTAAAGAGGGTTTTTAATTTATTTTGAAAAATGAAACTCTTCCCAAAATTGTTTTTGTTTTCTGTTGATGTTGGTTAACTTCTAATACTTTCACTTGGTTCCAATTAATAGTATGATTTTGGTTGACCTTTAGATGAGCTGCAGCAGCTGATTTGTTGGTTTGTGATTTAGATTTGTGTTCTTTTCTTCGAATTTTCAAAGTTCAAAGGTCTTTTAGATTCGCCAATATAAGAGTCACCACATGAGCATTCAATGTGATAAACACTTCCTTTGGGGGTAATGATGTTGTTAGTTCATTCTGCCATTAGCTGATAGGAGGTCTTTAATGCTCGGCGAATTGGTGAATATTGGCTTGCTTTTTAAATAGTCTTTGAATCTGGCGAGATGGTGTGCCATGGAATGCAAGATAAATCCTTAATGGTTTTTTATATGGTTTGGGTCCCTGTTTTGGTTTTTGGTGGTTCTTTATTGTTTTATTGGTTAGTGAGGCTATGGTGGCATGTTTGGTGCTGATAGGTTTGTTGGATAGGTAATGGATGTATTGGTCCGTGTGTGTTATTAGTTTAAAGGGTGGTGATTTCAAGGCATCTTCTTCTAATTAGTGATTAACACAATGTTTACTTTATTTGAACAATTATAAACTGTCGACAGAAGAAGTCATATATAAATAATGATAAAAATAGTTCAAAGAGGAAACGTTTTTGAATTCATATTTGAAATACTGATACACTCTTCATAAACTCTGAAATTCTAACCCCACACCCCCCCCCCCCTCTTTTTGAAATTTCAATCGGAGAATAAATCTGAAAATAAAAGATCAATTTTAAAAAGTCAACAAAGTTATAATGCACTTATTTGAATTTAATACAAAGTAACATAAAAAGCGGAAACATTATAATGAAATAGTATCAATTATTTACTATTAATGGTTAACATATATCTATAAACAACATACCTCTGAAAACATTCAAGAACATTTGCTGCTTTCTTTTGATAGATAAAAAGACAGTAACTTAAAAGTTATATCTTGGTCAGTGTAGGTGTAAATTAGACAATGTCATAATAAAAGAAAGGTATAAAACTTCTTAGTACAAGCAAGAGAATAGAGAGTTTTAGTTAATATATGAGCCAACTTTCAGTTAACTGTAGCGCATCAAGGCTCCCAACAATGAAATAATTGAAATCAATTATCCAGAAAGATTAAGTATCATTCTAAATTCTTACCTGGTTTATATTAAGTTGTGACACATCTTCCTCTGTGTAGCTAGAAAATGATGTGTCCATGATGGATCAAGAATCTGGTTGTCTGGTACACTGGGACATATTTACCAAGGTATTTGATCAGAATCCAAATCCAAATCAAAGCCTGTCAATTGACAGAAATATTTCACAAAAATAATGTCCTTCAATAAAAACGGCCAGGAATCTAAAACTATCGGTACAGTATCTATTTCTTTCAGTGAATGTAAAATCAAGGCCCATGAAATATTCAATAAATCACGAATCTTCTTCTGTTAGATCTTATTTTAGTTTATTCTGGACCAACTCACCTTGAATTCCTTCTTAATTTTTCAAATCTTTTTCGATGATTCATGTGACTTTCCTGTGGAACACTTAATTGCGAAGCACAAATACATTCTACAGTTTCTTTCAAACCAACAAATAGTCTCCATACTTAATTATTCTTATCGTTTATGTTTTAAGACATAAAGGATATGGAAAAGCCTCAAAAAGCACAATCAATTTCTTTTTAACTAGTTGCTGATGGATTAACTTTCAAGTAGTCAAGTACCTCATTATAGTTCTGTATAGTTCAACTTCCTTTGGTCTCATATCACTATCATTCTTGGAATGCAGACAATAGAGAGAGAAGTAGGATCTACTTGAAGAGCCACTTCCTATTGATGTTGGACTATTAGGTGGTGGTGTTGTTTCTGCAAAAAAGGGGAAAAATGTCCATCTTAATATGTCCAACACTATAATACCAGCCAAGTTATCAGGGCGGTGGATCAGTAAATGAAATATTTTGAGAGTAACATTTTCATACACAAGGTTTTATTACTTGAGAGTTTAGGGTATATACTCCATAACTAACAAAGTAGTGTCATCTACCCACGCCACCCTCAGACACTACATTGGTGTCAGAAGTGGGATTCACATACATCTTCACTCGAGAAATTGTGAATTCATATTAAACACTTTCGAGAAAATAGCTGACCTAGATTCTGTTATAGTAGCAGACGACAGACAACAGCGTGGTCAGCAAATTTGACAGCCCTCATCAAGTAAACTACCGGTGAGATCTTTCTTAATTTTTATCTTACGCACTTAATATAATATTAAGCAGGACTGGGCCATCACCACTATTATTGTTCTGCATATAAAATATTGCATACATCAATAGGCCTATATACTATTGACCCTCTAGTCAGATTCTATATTGTTTTTTAAGCTTCCTGACAAAGTTAAAATATTCAAACAATTCTTTTTAATAAGCATAACTGGTCTAAACAAATTCATTGAGAATTGCAGTTCTGTTAGCTGACAGTAAAGGGAAATACCTTCAAAATTTAGATTTAGAGACAAAAGTGCCTTTAGAGTATATTGTCCTCCCAGGTGCTCGAACAGTGACAGCTATTGAGACAGCAAAAGTAAAGCTTGATAGCATTTATAATAGATATAGAAAACCAATATTATTGTATGTATGGACAGGGACTTGTGGCATTACAAAAAAGTATTTAAACAACCAAACATATTGAATTGAGATACTTGAGCTCAGACGATCTAATAGGTAAACTCAATATAGAGTTTGAGAAAATTCAGCAGTTTATTTTTTCAAAAGGGTGGACTCAGAACTAGAATCTGTACATTGAACCAATCAATAGGCCGAAACACTCTTCGATTTGACCAGATTTAATAAAAGCAAGTATCACTATCACCTTCTCAAGGACGGCATCCATCCAGGTGATACATTAGCTAAAAAGTGGCTGAGGCGACTGCACTTGGATATTATCAAGGAGTGCTGGGTAAATCGAGAATAATTGGTTCTAACGGTAGACCCTCAGGAAGAACAAGCATTCTTCAACGTCACAACCGAGTGTGACTAAATCAAGCAATGTCTGAGGATCACAATAATCACGGGTTGGAAACCCCTGATGCTACTAAATAAGAAACCATGAAAAGTAGCGGTGGGGCAGTAGGTGGTATTCCACCAGGTCATAAAAGACTGTCTCGTCTGATAACAGTAACTGAGTCGTGTATTCCATTACTCGTGAAGATGGGGGAAGGATTGGATCAGCTCAATCATGCAATAACCACCTTGACTATGGAGATGAAAAACGGACAATCATCCTTTATACACCAACAATGCGAAGTGCTTAACGAGATTCGATCAATCCACGAAAGTAGCAAACCAGACAACCCGGAACCAGGCAAAGGTAGTGGGTTTTCATTAGGTCGAGGGGACAGTCCCAGATTTGGTGAGACTCACATGCCTGCCGCAAATTTGGGACCGGTTACATCTACGCCATTAAGACATCCTGCACCTCCTTGTGGACCTGTCCTTGATACCATCCGACAGTTGGAATCCGGTCATGGACGAGTTCCTGAACCTAACAATCTACATTCAAGGGTTCCTTCTATGGGTAACACCAGTAGTTCAAGGGGTGATGTTCCACGCCAAAAGCTGCCAACATTCGACGGCACTGGTGATTGGGATGCTTTTATGCTTGTTTTCAACAGAGCATCTGCCAGAAATTCTTGGAGCAGTGAGGATGAACTCGACAGATTTATTGAATGTATGCTGCAAAATTCCAAGCCTCTCTACCATCACAAATTCAAAACAGTTTTGTTTATTTGAGTCTATAAATGGAAAAACGATTTGATAGGAAAGAACATCCAACTTCTGCTCGGAAAAGATTGAATAACCTTCGACAAAAAAATGAACCAAATGAAGAATTTGCTGAAGAGGTTAGCAAGCTCGTCACTGTTGCATGCAGAAATGTTGATTTGAGTTTTCAGGAAGAACTCGCCGCTGAATCGTTTTTGAAAGGCAATAAGAACTCCAAAATTGCATAATGAAGCTTTGAATAGAAACCCCAAAACAATATGTCCTGTTCGTCTTCTGAATTTAAGTGACCAACCAATCCGTCTGAAGAAAGGTTTACACTTAGGTAAATTAACTGAAGCATCTGCTCCAATCGACGCTGATGCAATTATTGACGACAAGGAAGGGGTCACAACTTCTACTTGTCCAGAATTCTTGAAAGACCTTTTGAGTTCTGCTGAAAAGAAGTTAACAGACTATGAACGACAGAAATTAGAATCACTGCTGTGCGAATATAAAGATGTATTTGCAAGAAACGAAGTTTTGCAGCAGTTAGACATAAAATAGACACAGGTAATTCAAAACCAATAAGACAACCTCCAAGAAGAACACCTATTGGATTTCAGTCAGAGGAGAAAAACACCTAGATTAATTGTTAGCTAATGGAACTGTGGTCCCTTCGACTTCTGATTATGCGAGCCCCGTTGTCCTTGTGCGCAAAAAGATGGAGGTGTACGTTGGTGCATCGACTATCGAAAACTTAATGACGTCACAACTAAAGACTCATACCCCTTGCCGAACATAGAGGAATGTTTAGACACATTGGCGGGAACTAAAATATTTTCTTCTCTTGATCTTCAAAGTGGCTACTACGAATTAGAAGTTGACCCTGTGGACCGGAAGAAAACTGCCTTCACAACCAAGTATGGCCTATATGAAAATACGAGGATGCCGTTTGGGTTGTGTGGTGCCCCGGGTACTTTTCAAAGGGCAATGGAACTGGTTTTACAAGGTTTACAGTGGGAGAACGTATTGATTTATCTGGATGACGTGATTCTAGCCAGTAAAGATTTTGATGACCATATTCAGCATTTGAAGGGCATATTCCAAAGGTTTCGGGAGGAGAGAGTTATAAGCTGTGCTAGTAAGAGACTGGGGCCAGCACAGGAGAAATTGCTTGCAATAGTTACTTTTACAGACAAATTTAAGCATTATCTCTTAGGTCGCAAATTTATACTCCGCACAGACCCTGGTTCCCTAACATGGCTTCACAGATTCAAAAGTCCCCAAGGACAATTAGCCCGATGGCTAGAACAGCTCAGTCAATATGGTTCTTCAACATAGGGACGGGAAACTCCACGGAAATGCCGATGCGTTGTCTAGATACCACTACACTGAAGACAAAGAATGTAATTGCATACCCTTTACCAGATCAGACATCTGAATCTACCGCACCAGCCTTTGTTGACAATTTCATATCCCGGTTTGGAGTTCCTCTTGAAGTTCATACTGACCAAGGACGAAATTTCGATGTTGATTTGATGAAAAGACTAGGACACTTGTTGGATGGGCTAAAACACGTACTACGCCGTACCACCCCAGCTCAAATGGCCTTGTGGAGAGATTCGATGCTATCTAAACCACAAGGATGAATGGGATGAAAACTTGCATCTTTTAACAGGAGCCTATCGTAGCACCCCACACTCATGCACCGGAATGACCCCTAATAGAATGATGCTAGGGCGGAATATTCATCTTCCAACAGATGTGATTTTTGGACAAGACGACTTGAATGAAAACAGACCAGTAAATCAAGCAGAATATGTACAGAACTTGAAAGACTCGATGAGTAAATGTCATGAGATAGCAAGAAACCATCTTCAGCATTCAGCAAGAACTCAAAAGAAACTGCATGATCTACGAGTAAATCAATTTCATTATGCTGTTGGTGATTTAGTGTATGTTTTGAACACTGGTAAAAAGATTGAACGCAGTCCCAAATTACAGGCTCAGTGGATAATCCTGGTGTAGTTACAAAGAAATTGTGACCAGTACTCTACGAGGTCAAATTCCAGAAATCACAAACAATCCTTCACCATGGTAGACTTAAAAGTTGCTCTTTAGGGTCTGTATCGACATGCATTTCAAGAATGGTCCAAATTATAAATAAAACACTTGCAGCGGGCCAACAGATAAATAAATATTTCGTTTCATGTGTAACAAATGACGCCATTACAGATTTTATCAGAAACTTTTAGTTTCGTTTTACAAGTCTTTTATAAGCAGTTGGGCACGATGCGGCGAGTTGGGCAATGCGGCAAAACGAACCCAGCGAGCTAAAAATTAACGTGTTTTCAAGAACAAGGCCAATATTTTGTTGTTGATTTTTCATAGGGTTCATCCTTGAGTGGTTACAAACACACTAATTTCAAATTTCTTCAAAATTACTAAAACAAATTGTGCCTCCTGGAGGTTTAACGATCAATTTTGAGCAAACGGACGAACATGGGTGACAACAATATACGCCCCACATTTCATGTAGGCGTATAAAAACATAATTATTAGCCTGCGATATCAGCATTTTCTGGAAGCGAACGTTAACTTGTCATCTACTAACTAATCAGTCGTGTTTTTATTAGTTAGGCTTATGCGAATTTTATTATTAGAGTCAACCTTAAAATGTTCAATTCAAATTCGCTTGTTACATGCGATACTAGGTTGCACTAGACTTTTAAATAATAATACTAACCTGTGCCGTAGACTAGCCTTCTCTCCAACATCCTTCTTCTGATTCTGACTGCAGTTCCAAATATTCGACGTCCATTGTCAAAAAAGTTTATTCAGCCACCCCCCAAATAATTGCCAAAAAAAAAGTCCGACCCATTACTCATATCATCACAGCACACCAAAACTAAAAATTCCACTTCGAAATCATCAAGCGGACGACCATGAGTGTCGAGTAGGCGTCTAGCCCGAGGGTGGTATCCACCTTTATTGACATTGAGCAGCAAAAAAGTCATAAATCCATAAAATTTTCATTGTGCCCACAAAAGAGACAGACCTAGCACAGATAATAATTTCGTCGGTATTAAAACAATAGTGAAAGTTTCGTATTTAGGGGTAATAAGGCCAATACGAAGCAATGAGGACACTTAAAGTTAAATGGATATAATAGGTCTTACAATAAACATAAAAATTGAAAATTTTAAATTTGGCCAGTAAGAACTCTACTCATCATTAAATATACCTGCTGCCTTAAATAACATAAAAAAATAAATAAATATAAAAAAAAACTAAGTAATTATCCATAACGATGCATTTGATTATTGAAAAACGCTTAATAAAATGAGTTTTCAAGATTTTAAGAGATTCTGTTAATTTATGACACCAGCTAAGTTCACTGATGAATATATAGTCATGTTGACTTTTCTTGAGAACTAAAATTTTATGTTCATGCTAAGACCTATTATCCCTTTAATACCAATAAAATAGAAGTAATACCAAACGAAACAATTTAGGGGCCTATAATATATAGACCAAAAAAACAACATATTTGTTTCCGAGCAATCAAATCACTAGTTTGATTGAAGGTTTAAAGGCTCACAGTTCCAAAAAGCCAAGGGATAAGGTTTCGTGCCACACTCGGAACTGTCAACAAGTACACAGTTCTAGTGGATATTTTACTTTCACTTTCCTTTTCTAAGGTGCATTATTTTTGAGGAATAAAACAGATGGGAGCTCTGTGGAAATATGGAAAAATTTCTAAAAAAACACCCAGGAACACGACAGCATCAGGCTCCGATAGTTATGGTAGTACTTCAGATAATGACCTTGAAATACCAAAATTGCATGTAAACAAAACCCGACGAATACGTTAACTGCCTTGATAAATGATCCGGAAATGGCATTACCAGATGACACAAAGACACACGCGTTTGCCATTATGGTAATTTTGTCTGATAAAATTCTTTCATACCGGTGTATGAATGAGACAATTATGTCTGGCTACGGGTTAATATTGTTTCTATTTTTAGATCAGAACGGAAGAGACCATCCAGCAGATCCAGACCCTTTATCCCAATTTCTCACTAAAATATTTGTTCCACCCTTGGCCTGTACATATAACTATATATTTTACTATTCTAAAATATATTATAGTCTAAGTTAATTATCTTTATAAAGTATATTTATTAACTCACCCTGATTAGCTGAAAGATAAAATATAATGAACAATTACAATAAATAATCAGTTGATCAGTTTCTCGTCTAATTTCACAATTAAGGATATTGTGTAACAACAGAGGACAGTACATTTATTACAAGACATTGATCAAGAGTCAAACAGCAACACCCACGTTAAGGTTAATAATTAGAAGATTTACATTGGCACTATCATAATATAAGGAATAATAGTTGAGAAATTTATAAAGCTTTGAAGATGTTCAAGAAAAACGTCATTCTTACGTTGGATGATAATATGTTTAATAGGATATTCCTCTAGTAGATCTATTCCCCACCATTTACGAGTCATATCTGTATTAGCACATTGTCCAGGTACATGAGTAGTTTTATCACCAGGTTCTCTTCTTGTTCTGTTAATCTTAATCTGACCTGATGGTTTATTTAGAGCTACATTCTCTGTAAAATATTTATGTAATAATTAAATGGGTTTTAGCACATTTCCATGAAGACATGTATGGAATTTTATTTCAAGTTTGTAGGTTTGATGAAAGTGTTTAAATGATATGGTAAATTCTGGTTTGTCACATCTAAAGTCATTCTAAATACAGTCTTATAATTAGGACCAAAAACAGAAGAAGTTAATTTGCGATGTCTTGTCTCAGATGTGGATCTTTCTAGATTTGATGGTAATCCAAAAATACAGCTTAAATAATAATAATAATAATAATAGTTCACTTATATGGCGCAATTTACTTCTCAGTTTCTATTGCGCCCTCGACCAATATATTTCTGTGAATGAATTATCTAAGCACTATTAAACAAAAAAGTTTTTAAGTTTTTCTTGAAAGTGTCGATAGAGTTTGAAAATCGAAGTTCAGATGGTAAATTGTTCCATAAAACGGGTGCTGAGTACGAGAAAGCTCGCTTGGTGATTTCAAGGTTAACAGATGGTATGCTTAAGAATTTATGGCTTGAAGATCGTAGCGCTCTAGATGGGTTTGAAAATTCAATCAGATTTTGAATATATGTTGGAGATTTGTTGTTGATTGCATTAAAAGTTTGTAGTAGAATTTTAAATTCAATTCGTTTATTGACTGGTAACCAATGGAGGGATTTCAGAATTGGGGATATGTGTTCATATTTCCTGGTGTTGGTTAAATGTCGAGCCGCAGAATTTTGGATGTGTTGTAGTTTTTCGATTTGGTTTTTTGGAAGTCGATGGAAGAGGGCATTGTGATAGTCTAATTTGGTTGTGATGAAGGCATGGATTAAATTTTCTTTGACAGTTCGAGTAAGGCATTTTCCTATCTTCGATATTTGCTTCAGAAAAAAAAAATAAAAAAAAAAAAAAAAAAAAAGCAGAAGAACATGTGGCGTTGATATGGTGTTTAAAAGAGAGATTAGAATCAATCACAGCGCCAATATTTTTGGCTTTATCCGATGGTACAATCAGTTCGTTTTCAAATTGGATTTGTGTTGTCCTGAGTTTAGCAAGTTGTTGCTTTGTGCCTAATACCAGTAGCTCTGTTTTATCAGGATTCAATTTAAGAAAGTGGGTCGTCATCCAATTGTGAATTTCGGTAAGGCATGACTCGATCTTTTCGACAGATTCAGATTGTGTTGACGTTTCGAACGTGAGGTATAGTTGAGTGTCGTCAGCGGATAAGTGGGCAGCTAGTCCATGTTGGTGAGCTATATTTGATAATGGTTTGGTGAAAATTATAAATAAAACCGGTCCTAACACGGAACCTTGTGGAACTCCACACGGCATTGTCAAAGGGGCACAATCTTGATTTTTAGGGGTCGTTTTGGGCCTTTGTTACATTTAAACAGTCCTCAGAAATACTCAAGCTCTAAGAAAATCGCAAAATACCTTGAAATATACCTCAAAAATTTCACTTTTTATTTTTTTCCGTGCTGTACGCGGCTGGTCTTCAGTCAGTCTGAAAATTGTGTGTCCTGTTGACAAAATCTACAATTGCTATTACATGTACTTTCTTTTTGTTTTATCAGTGTGGGCCTGCGCAGTAGTCTATTTATAACTCTTTGATTTTCCAATATGGCGGGACGTTCATAATATCTTAAGACATTATGATTTTCAAACACTGATAAATATGTATACCCATGGATTTGAAGGCTCAAATTTCAAAGGTAAGCTCTGTAGACTATTTCTGATTAGCTAAACAAAAGATTTCATGTGTTTGAGGCTGTCGGATGATTGTCCGAAACAAATCAAGACTGTGCCCCTTTAAAGGATCTTACGTTTTTGACAAGTAGCACCAGACCATCCTATAGCACAACCTCCACCACAGTAACCAGTATATTTATTACATGGTTCATCATTAAAACAGTGACAGGTATAACTGTTATCAGGTCCAAACTTAACACCTGTAATTAATAAATAATTAAACTAAAAATATGTTGACATTTATCAAACACAATTATTCTTCCATTTGTTCAAGTTAAAATGTGCTCTGTGACACTTTTGTTGGATATGCTTAGTCAATATTATATATGATAATAATTAAGTAATATGTCTAGTTTTGATGGTAAACAGGAAACATAGGAATGTATTTAAGATAGTGTGGTCATTTCGGTAAATGGAACCGTAAAGGGGAGATGTTTAACGTTCTTAACGGTGAAAGGCCCAAATAACTTACATTGAGTGAGGTGTATAATAGATAATATTACAACTATCCACCTCAATATCGTAACACACCATGTAGTTTGTAAAGATGAAAGATTTGCTGGGGCAGTGGTGTATTCTTTTTTCTGTCCATCAGTTTGGGGTTTTGTAACTGGTACAGTCTGTAGCACGTTGGGTCTTGTTTTTATCTCAGCCTCTTCGACTATAATATCTGATAGGTTGGAATAAAACTGAAACAGAGTTGAGGGTAGTATCTAGTCCTATGTCTGGATTGGTTCACTGTCATTTAGACACAGTATTTTAGGCACACTTTATTTAGACATACGTTCAGATAAGCAGATGTCATTTAGGCACAGTGTTTTTTAGGCACATCGTTTTAGGCACGTTTTCAATTAGGCACATACTCATTTAGGCTTACTAAAATTCGGCCCACAGTCATGTAGGCACGCCTTCAATTAGGCACACCTTCAATTAGGCACATATTCATTTCGGCAGACATCCATTTAGGCATCCCTTGAACTATATCAACATTTATTTACGCACACTTTCAATTAGGCACGCATTAACACATGGACAGGCATATCTTCTTTTTGCTACAGTTTAAAATTGTATATTTTGTCACCTGGTAAGCTCACACACACATATCAAAGTAACGTAAGTTCACTGATGACCATTCTTGAGAATTAAATTTTTTGTTCATGCTAAGACACAGTATCCCTTTAATTTCAATTTATTGCATTGTATGTTAAGGTTACAAATATTGTGCTTATAATGATTTCCTAAATAGTGATTGCTTTCTTCCACTATATAGTAATCTCCCTTTTCCCTTAAGGTTTTGGGGGCCATACCCCCACCCCCACTCTTTGGACCCGGGTGTGCCTAAATGATATAGTGCCGAATAAATGTGTGCCCAATTGAAAATGTACCCAATTGAATATGTGCCTAATTGAAAGTGTGCCTAAATTGCTGTGTATAAAAAACACTGTGCCTAAATGACAAGTGCTCATCTGACCATGTGCCTAAATGAAGTATGCCTAAAGTACTGTGTCTAAATTAGGTGTGCTTAAAAAAAAAGTGTGCCTAAATGAATGCTTACCCTATGATCTACATGCTATATTCACCTGGGTTGTTGTTGACATGAGCTACACTCGGCTTGTTAGATACTATCAACCACATTCTATATTCATGCGTTCCTAGTCTTCTGACTTTATTTGTTAATACTATGATTACTATCTGACATTAAATCACTCAATAAATAATTCACATATTCGACCGAGTCAATGTGGCTTTTCACGTTGACGACCCGAAACACATGACGGTGATCAAATCCATGACTATCTGACACTTCCTTTGCTCTCAATTCTATGCTGTTGTATAAACTGTATTAAGTGTGTTGCATAACCCCCAGTTCTCTTTTTTCTCTCTTTTTAATTTCTTATTATATTTATTCTTGTATTAATACTTGTACATGTTTTACATGGAGACGGATTAACATAAGCCTTGTCCTTTTTTCCGAATCCAATTTATGTGTAATCATTCTAACTGATATGTAAACTTTTATTCAATAAATATTGTTTAAATCATGTAATAAAAGGATTGAGCTTAGGCAATATAATCTGGTTAAAGGATGTTTAATGTACTTTATATTTTTAAAAAATAGCGAAGGCCATCGTTATACGCCCACACTTATAATCAATATCAATCAAGAATCCAACTCTCTATCGTTTACACAAAGAATTCAAGAACAAGGGCAATAACTCATAGTAATTTTTTTTGATTGGTTTCAATAGGGTTTATTCTTGAGTGATTACAAACACTCACACCAAATTTCAGCTTTCTATCATGGATTTCAAGAACAAAAGGTTATAAATCTTTTTCGATTGGTCTGATTTTAAATAGGCTTCATCCTTGGGTGATTACAAAGAATCACACCATGTTTCGTCAAAATCTATCAAGAAACCATCTCTCTATTGTGTCCACAACAACAGACAGACAGGAGCGACGACTATATACGCCCACATTAATGTGTGGACGTATAATGACTTTCAACAAAAAGGGTAAATTTGTAAGAAACACTTAGTTTAGATATTAAATGGTTACCTTTAATGGATTTTTATATTTTTTCCACCAAATTTCCCAGGCGTTAAGAACACCGTCAGTTAAAGCATCTATCATACCTTTATCTTTATACAGCATATATTCTTCAAACATTGTCAGTAGTCGGTGAAATACCTTATTAGACAACAAATACAAATAAAGTCGACCTTTTCAGATTATTATAGTGATCTTAGCAAATATAGTTTAAGAAAGATCTGACTGACGTAAGAAACGACGGTAACCATGACTCGATAAACAAGAGGAAAAGACATGCATTTTCAAACACTATTATGTTTTGATGAGTCCCATCTACCACTTCAGATTGATGATATATCGATCTACTAACTGAAGGGTGAGATGATCGCTGATTTAAACCACGCGTGACACTTCAGAGATGAAATGTGAATTTAACACCTTACCAATAATGTAATGGTACATTTAAAGACCGACATATGGCTGAATAAGGTGTAGAAAGAGTAAGTACTGCTTCTTGTACAATTTACAACAACAAACATTTCATACCTTGTTTCTTGCCTTTTCTGCCTTATCATCTTCCTCATCAAAATACCAAAACTGAAAAATAAAATAAATAGAGACAGACACCGGCAATTCAACCAATCACAAGTAGCTATTGTACAACATAGACAAGGGGTGATGTGGATCTTTTCTTCGAAGGTTGACAACACAGATGATAGGTTGATAATTGAGGTTGCAAAATTTAAGTGTTTGTATGTGACAACCCGGTCTGACTTTAAAGACTTTAAAGACCAAATGAAGAAAGAAAATGTCTGGCGAACCATTGGCGAAACGTTGAGTCGAGATGGTAAGTATGGATGTTCCTGGACATGTTCTATCATGATACGTATTACGTATATAAATGGACACCGATGGCACTAAACCTCGATTCTTACCATGGTTATCTCTATCAGTTATGCAATTAAATAGTTTATGACATGAAAGCGCGATGTATCTGACTGTCTCTAGATAGAAAAGACATAATAGCAACAAGAAGAATTTTCGAATATAAGGTACATGTATATTTGAAGAGATTATGCGATTTTCGTACATTTCTTGTACTTCTGTAGAATATTTACATATATTCAAAACCCAAATCAACACGTGGAAATTCTGCATGAGCCCCTTTAAGAGGTGTTTTGTTATTTCAGGAGGATGGGCCTGTAAAAGATTTAGATATCTCAGGGGTACGAACACCAGAAAAAGAAGAGAGCTAATAACAAAGAGTTCTCAGGAAGCACAGAGAATAAAGAAATGGCAGTTTTTTGAAATGATGAGCTTCCTAGACCCCTTCTCAAAATACCAGACGTACGTATTTTGTTATGACATGTTATGACATGTTTATTTCAGAATATCATTTACATTGTGTTCAACATATAGGGCCTACAGAAAAATTGTTTTGGCTAGTTGAAACAGTGTAGGTTGAAGCCAATTTGATGTTAAATATTTCCAGACTATTTCTAAATCGAAGATGTAAGACCGATTCAAGACGCCTCTGCGTGTGCTACAGGCTGTGCATGTTAAAGATTCCTCGAAAGTACGAAATCGATAAGAGTGTGATAAGAGTAGGCTAATGCCGCTGTCCTGGCAAAATTATCCTCATTGCACACTGCATGGCGTTTGCCCGTCCTCATTAGCCCAAACAAGTGCATAAGAGTAGGAAAAGTAAAACTCAATTTCATTTCATTTCGATTGCCGTGACTAATTCGTTCACAATAACGTAACGGAAGAATATCGACCTATGAAACGGGTTTGATGGTCCATGGCTATCATACGAATTCCAGTCGATTCCCCCATTCAATACTCAGCGGCAGAACGTTTCGGGGAACTGCTCTTTTCTGATCAATTGTTAGGAATAATTTCCTATTCTTGTTAGACATGATTTGGGTATACCATTATTATTTATTGCAGAAGTGAGGGCAATTATCAAGAATGTGACGAAAGTACTATTGATCTAGAAGGTGAAGACTCTTCATACCTGTCACCCCCTACGACCACTGACAGAGAGACATTCGTTCGGGAAGTACCAAAAACCTCGTCCTCTGGTCGGCAAACACCTGTATCGGATGTTTCTCGACCATCGTCCCCGGGTGGGCAAATTAGTTCTAAGAAGCGACGTTCAAGTATACCATCTAACGAGCGATCAGAAATTATTGCAGCCCTGAAGCGCTCAACTGATGCTAAAGTCAGTCGCAAACCAAAAGATGAGTGTATGTTATGGGCTGAATCGATTGAAATGCGTATGCTGGCCATGAACCCCCGCGAGAGGTTTCTGGTGCACCTTCGCGTGGAGCAAATTATGTCCCATAAGAGATGTGCAGTGTTCCACCACGTGAGCAACCTGTTTCATGTGATCAACAGAGTCAACATTTCGTAACATTGAATGACGTGGGCGCATGTTTCGGATCAAGCACATCACTTCTGTTGTAATTGTTTGCCAAATAATAAACCATGTTATGATACACTAGTTGTCAGAGTTATCACTGTCCGGCTCCTGACCTCGCCGAACATGCCTATGTTGCCAGGGAAGGGCCCCTGCATCTGAATTCAAATAGTTGGTAAAATCTTGTCTCACCGATGCAGCGCCATTACCGTTATCATAATCGGTAAACCCAGGCGGGCAGTACCGTTCAGTTGGTTGCCTTGCAATATAAGATCCCCGCAGAAAGTTGTGTAGACAGATGGTAGCTTTAAACACTGCAACAGCATTTTCAGGTTTGCATATGAAAAATTCGCCATCGGGCTACTAGGAAAGTATTCTCGATCACTCGTCGGGCACGTGACAATCTGTAATTAAATATCATCGGGGAGATTACGTCCAGGATATGGTCGCATCAGATCCTCTCTCAAAGGAAATGCCTCGTCCCCAACAATCAAGTGAGGCAGCATCAACTGTGTATTTGTCAGCTAAGCGGGTTGGAAAAGTTTATCTTTTTTTCTTTCCAGGACCTTTCCAAAGGCACTGTGGGCTAATACGCCTCCGTCACTGTGCCTTCCTTGCGTTAAACGCCGTAATAAGTATAAAGCCACCTTCAGCTTAAATTAGTCTGCTTCTACAGTATATTCATTACAATTTTAATAATAATATTATTTGCAATAATACGGAAGAGTGTTAAAAGAAAAGAAACCCGTCGAAGAGTCCCAATGGTACTAATAAACCAAACTTTGATGTTGTTCTGTTATTATCTGGCTGGGTTTATGTCACATAATTAAATAAAGATGTTGTATAAAAGTCCATTAGGTAAATAAAATAGATGTACTGATGAGTAAATATACTAACGAAATCTTTCGGTGAGGGATATCAACTGAAAGGTAAGCAGTCATTTAGGCACACTTCTTTTTTAAAGCACACTTCATTTTAGACACAGTACTTTAGGCACACTTCTTTTAACATGGTCAGAAAAGCAATTGTCATTTATGTCTAAATGAGTTGTGCTTAATTGACAGTGAACCGAAGATTTATTGGGTTGTTGCGTCCATAAGTATAGTTGCAACAGTAAAGAAGGAAATGCTCAGAATCTTCTCAAGTATAGCCGCAAGTGCAAGAGGGATTATCAGAGACGTGCATGTAGAATTTGTGTGCGTTAAGATGACTTTTTTTATGTCGAAATCTTGTATGTAAGATTTGGGAGTAACGGTCACCAATGTAAAGGTATTTAGGAACAGAAGATTTTGAAATGTATTTAGAAAGGAGCATTTTAAAGTGAGAAAGACAGGATGATGATCGAAAGTTATCGGGTAGTTGTTCCGTATTTGAATGGCAGAAGGGAGAAATGAGGTCTTAAAGAAGGCTGCCATGCTATGGTACGAAGCTGGTTAGAGTTACGGATATTATAAGGGTTTACAGAATGGACAGGTGGAGGAACCAGAATACTCAGATATTAAGGCGTCATCCTATGAAACATTTTATAAAATAGAATCATTTTATGAAAGAAGCGGCGATCAGAAAGGCTTGTGATACCGGATTCACTGTACAAAATGGAATGGGACGTGCCTCGTACTAGGCCTGCGATGGTGCGAAGAGCGTCAATGTTTAAATTTTCAAGTGATTTGGCAAGATGGACTGTGCAGTTATAGCAAATGACAGCATAATCAAAGTTAGGCAGGATAAAATATTTCCAGAGATTTCCTTAAAAGTCTATATTTTAAAGATCGAAGGCAGTCAATCATTTTGGAGGTTTTAGAAATTAAAAATTCAATATGCGTAGACCAGTTACAATGTTTGTTAAAAAGTAGACCTAAATGCTTATGTTCATCGGAATCGTTTAAAATTGTATCATGAAATATAAGGCTAAAAGAGGATGGAGAAACTTTCCGTGAAAATGTAATACATTTTGTTTTTGAAGGATTAATAGTAACCTCTTATTTAACTGACCATTGATAAATGGTTTATTAATCAGTGTTAAGAATATTACGACACATCACTTGATCATCTATACTAAGAAAAAATGATGTGTCGTCAGCAGATAAACGAATGTTAGAGGTTATTTCCATTGTAATATCATTGATGTATATCAAAAATAATAGTGGGTCCAGTACTGAACCCTGTGGAACGCTAGCCCTCAATAAAAGTGGATCAGAAGATTCTCCGTTAATCACTACTGTTTGATTTCTATGAGTTTGAAAGGAGCTGAAGTAAATTTCCTCTTATGCCAATGGAATTTATTTTATGTATGAGTCCCTTGAGCCAAATGCTCGGCTTATATTAAAAATGCAATTTTCACTTCAGTACCGTTATCCAATGATTTTGAGATATGATCGTGAATATCTATTAACTGAAAAATTGCAGAATCGTTTTTAGTAAAGCCGGACTGAAATTTTCGATAAAATATTATTAATGATTAGTGATTAAAAAGTTATAAATAAATTTGTACATCACTCTCTCAAAGACCCTACTAAGAGAACTAAGCAGTGAGATGGGACGATAGTTCGAGCACAAATGGGGGTTGTCTTTTTTATGAAGAGTGATGTTAGCTTGTTTCCAATTTTCAGGAAAATACAGTTGTCTTGGCAGATATTGAAAAGTTTAGATAGAGGATAGGATAAACTTGTAAACATGATTTCAGAATTTTATTACAAATGCAATCCGGACCATTGGCTTTGTTGATTTCTAAATTGGACAGGATATTTGAGACTTCAATAAGGGTATAAACAGGTTGATCAATTTGAAAGTTATTAAAAGGTAGGGGAGGCAACTTATCAACATCATTGTCCACACAGGTCTGACAAGCAAAGAAAAAGTTAAAAGCATTAGCTTTTTTTTGATCTGAATCGCAAATTTCACCATTATTTAAGATTAGGGGTATGTCTTTAAGAGAATTGCCATTTTTGGATTTTAACCTTTTCCACCAGTTGCGTTCCCCAAATGAGTTTGTGTTAATTTTATCTAGAAAAATAATCTGCTTTTACTCTTCTAATCTCTGAAATTACAAAATTTCTGTGCTGCCTAAACTGTTGCCAGAGGATTACCGAGTCATAACGTTTAGCACGTTTGTGAATTCTGTTACGTTTCCTTATTTTTCTACGGTTGTATCCATTCATCCATTCTGCATCCCTTGGACGTATAAGAACAGTTTTATGTGGTACAAATAGATTTATTTCTT
Source organism: Nipponacmea schrenckii (assembly GCA_030562195.1). Lineage (NCBI taxonomy): Eukaryota > Metazoa > Mollusca > Gastropoda > Lottiidae > Nipponacmea > Nipponacmea schrenckii. Next base: position 132,432 of record JAUJPP010000006.1, read on the forward strand.
CTACAATTTTGTTTGAAATAGTTAAAGTACATTTATTAACTTCATGATCAAAAAACGAATCCCAATTTTGTAGAAAAAAAGAAGTTGTTTAAGGCATCTATATTAAGGGCATCATAGTTCCATATTTTTCTGAAAAAGGATGCTTTGATATTCCTCTGAAATTTGACATGAATAACTTTAGGGCAATGGTCACCTATAGTACGTGGGAGAACGTTAAAGGCGTCTAAAAAGTTTATAGTAAAATCACCTAAGATTATCACGTGCTTGTTTCAGTCTATAGCTGCTTCCCGGTAGGACTGCTCAAAAATTTCTGCAATTACTTCTTTTCAAATTGTTCATTCTAGATCGGTTTCAAATTCAAATAAATCAAACTCAGATTTTTTTATCGATATTTTCCATCAAGTGATGCATGAACGGGTTATTTGAGATATTCCTTACACGCGAACACAGAGTAGGGAATGGTCTTGCGATGGTGTCTGTAAAGTGCATTTTTCATGCTCTGAGATGCAGAGATCATGGTAATGTAGGATAAATAAACAAAATTGTAACACATATATCCTCTCAATTTTGAGTTCCTATTCCTACTTTAATTAGGATTATTCCATTATACTTCAATCCACGCTTAATTAACAAATGAGATGTCTAACCAATGGGGCAAAACCATTATTGATATGTTGTAACTTATGTTGTTAGAAAGAAAAAAATATATTGTCAAGTGAAGAGCTGTTAGCTTCAGAAGAAGGTTCAAAATCGTTTCAAGACCGACACTTTCCCATCCTAAAATTGGCTTTATTGGCAGTATTGATGATACGAAACTTGATCTATAAAATGTTTTAAGGAATTTATCTCTATAGAACGTGCGACATTTCAAATATCACCGGTATCCAAAGATACAATAATCATAAGTGATGTTGACTGGTACGAAAAATATCTTTGACAGTTTGACCGAGAAACAACTTGGGTATTATGTATTTAGTTGAAAAGGGGAGTAGTTTGGTATTGGAGGGATAAAGGTTAACAAGTCAGTCACTGGAACATTTATACAATTTAGAAATATCATTGTTTATAGACATTTCAATATCAGATAAGAGTTATTTTGTACAGATATCTGCAGTTTTATCAACAAATACTCGAGATACGTTTTAAAGATCAACTTGATTGTCACTTCAGTAATGAAATGTGACTTTAAATCTATCATTACATTATGGGTAAGGTGTTAAAGGCCGACATATGGTTGAATATGGTTTAGATACAATAAGGACTAATTCTTGTACAATTTACAACTACAAAAAATTCATACCTTTTCCTTTAACCATTGCCTTGTAAGCCGCTTAAAATAGAATAAATAATAAAAGAAATTACAATCCATTGTTAAAGTTGATGTATGCATCTTTTAAAGGGTATATTTTGTTGCTTGATGTGATTACAGATTTTCTTCTGCACATTTGAAACACATTTTCAAGTGGCTTTTTCTGAACCTAATCCTATGTTGAGGTCTGATGTTTAACCATTTCCCAAGATTCTTATTCTAGATCAAGTAGGTCAAGTTTGTTTTAAACAATTTATATACAATTGATAAATCAATAATAACTATTTCAAAGATAACTAGAACATCGGATCATGTGACACAAAGTGGGGCTTTGCTTACATGGCAAATATGTAAGAGCAGTCAAAAACTGAAAAAAAATATATATCACAAAGGAGAGTATCGGTAGATAGGCGAAGCCAATGTTCTCTAGCTTAGCAAATGTCAGCACAATTTTCAGTGATGAAATGTGACTTTAAATGTATCATTGCATGATGGGTAAGGTGTTAAAGAGTAAGTAAGCTGAGTAAGTTGTATAAAGAGTAATTACTGATTCTTGTACAATTTACAACTACAAACAATTCATACCTCGTCTATTTTCCGTAACGTTGAAATCCACTCTAACTGAAAACGAAAAAAAAGTAAAAAAGATAATACAATCCATTGTTGAAGTGGCAGTATGCATTATTTTACAAGGTATATTTTGTTGTATCTTCTGAACCTAATCCTATCATGGATATTTTGAAGTCAATCACTTGTAAAAGTTTTGTATCACTTGCTCGAGTTTCTATTGCTACTCTTATTACTATTCTAAATGATACAGGAACATCTCAATCTCTAATTGTATCTGATATCATTTTCTGAGAGGCCTACACATGGTTGAATAAGATGTAGAGAGAGTAAGAACTGCTTGTACAATTTACAACTACAAACATTCATATTTTTACCTTTAGCTTTTTCTTAAATGACACATTCATCTGAAAAATGAAATGTATACAAAAAAGAACATAGGATCATGTGGCACAGAGTGGGGCTTCGCTTACATGGCAAATATGCAAGAGCAGTCAAATTCTGAAACAAAAATATATATTTGGAAGTTGTGAAACCGGAAGTATGCGTAGGGCACCAATGAGAGTATCGGTAGATAGGCAAAGCTAACGACCTCTAACCTAGTGATTGTCATCAAAGGTCAATGTCACAAGATATAAACCTCAAAAACTCATATGGTCGTTTATCCGGAAGTAGACTTTAAAAAATGAAAACACTCTTGGGTATTTCAAATTATTAAGCTTTGCGTCTAAAGGCCAAGGTCAAAATTGGAAAATTAAGAAATTTTAAAACCTTGCTTTGTTTTTAATCTGGCCAAAGTAAGGAGTTATCTTTGTGCAAAGTCCTTTTTTTATATGTTATGATCTTACCCTTAAAGATGGGTTTGCTCATTAATTAGAGCCAAAGTAAGCTTACTCATTGATAAATTGGGGTTTCTAATAAATAATAAACTCTGATCTGCTTTGGAACGCTAAATTTAGACTTCATGTTTGTTCACGTGACCAAATGACGTCATATAAATGAAGGTGTATAAGAATTGATTTTGTATTTTATTATTAGTGAGTAAAAACTTATTTAAATTAATCCATAATGTTTTTACAAAGTGATATTTAAACGTTGTATTGCCTTTTGATAGAGATAATAAATGGAATACCAAAATGCCATTGTTTTTGTGGAAAATATTAAGGAATGTGGGCAAGTACCAGTCTAATTAAACTATAAACTATAACTTTCGATCGTATTTCTATTAGTTTCGTTACGTATGTTTTATTAGCTATTAGCTTTGTACGTAACCACTACAGTTAGGTCTAACACTGCCCTTCAATACGGACTGTTCGAACGACCTTTGACCTAACTCAGTAAAAATGTGTATTTCAAATTCGAATAAATCAAACTCAGATTTTTTTTTATCGATATTTTCCATCAAGTGATGCATGAACTAGAGCAGCTCACAGGTTATTTGAGATATTCCTTACAAGAGAAAACAGACTTCTGTCATATTGATATGATGAAACCATATGTTGTTAGAAAGAAAAAAAGATATTGTCAAGTGAAGCGTTGTTAGCTTCGGAAGAAGGTTCAACATCGTTTCAAGACCGACACCTTCCCATCCTAAAATTGGCTTTATTGGCAGTATTGATGATACCAAACTCGATCTATAAAATGTTTTAAGGCATTTATCTATATATAGAACGTGCGACATTTCAAATATCACCGATATCTAAAGATACAATAATCATAAGTGATGTTGACTGGTACGAAAAATATCTTTGACAGTTTGACCGAGAAACAAGTTGGGTATTACAGTAGTTAAAAAAGGGACTAGTTTGATATTGGAGGGTTTAAATCTGACAAGTCAGTCACCGGACCATTTATACAATTTAGAAAGATAATTGTTCATAGAGATTTCAATTTCAGATATGAGTAATTTTGTACAGACATCTACAGTGTCATCAACAAATAATCGAGAAACGTTTTGAAGATCAACTTGATTGTCACTTCAGTAATGAAATGTGACTTTAAATCTATCATTACATTATGGGTAAGGTTCTAAAGGCCGATACATAGTTGAATAAGGCTTAGAAACAGTAGGGACTGATTCTTGTACAATTTACAACTAAAAACATTCCTACCTTTTCTTTTATCCTTTGTATTGTACCTAAAATCTAAAACAAAAAACAAAAAACATAAAAAATATAATACAATCCATTAAAGTGGTAGCATGCAGTATATTAAAATAATGTAAAAAGTGTATTTTGTTGCTTGGCGTGATAACGGATTTTCTTCAACACAGTAAAAACACATTCTCAAGTGGTTGTTTGGCTGAGTGATTTTGTACAGATATCTGCAGTGTTATCAATAAAAAATCGAGATACGTTTTGAAGTTCGACTTGATTGTCACTTCAGTAATGAAATGTGACTTTAAATCTATCATTACATTATGGGTAAGGTTTCAAAGGCCGATACATAGTTGAATAAGGCTTAGAAACAGTAGGGACTGATTCTTGTACAATTTACAACTAAAAACATTCCTACCTTTTCTTTTATCCTTTGTTTTGTATCTAAAATCTAAAACAAAAAACAAAAAACATAAAAAATATAATACAATCCATTAAAGTGATAGTATGCAGTATATTAAAATAATGTAAAAAGTGTATTTTGTTGCTTGGCGTGATAACGGATTTTCTTCAACACAGTAAAAACACATTCTCAAGTGGTTGTTTGGCTGAGTGATTTTGTACAGATATCTGCAGTGTTATCAATAAAAAATCGAGATACGTTTTGAAGTTCGACTTGATTGTCACTTCAGTAATGAAATGTGACTTTAAATCTATCATTACATTATAGGTAAGGTGTTACAGACCGTCACATGGTTGAATAAGGTGTAGAAACAGTAAGTACTGCTTCTTGTACAATATACAACTACAAACATTCTTACCTCGTATATTTCCCTTCGTATTGAAATCTGAAAAAAAATAATATAAAATAATAAAACAATCCATTTTTAAAGTGGTAGTATGCAGTATATTAAAATAATGTAAAAAGTGTATTTTGTTGCTTGGCGTGATAACGGATTTTCTTCAACACAGTAAAAACACATTCTCAAGTGGTTGTTTGGCTGAGTGATTTTGTACAAATATCTGCAGTGTTATCAATAAAAAATCGAGATACGTTTTGAAGATCGACTTGATTGTCACTTCAGAGATGATATGTGACTATAAATGTATCATTACCATTATAAAATATGGTCCGTGAAAATAATTCTCAACCTGAAATATAAAATAAATAAAAAAGAGGATGCATTTTAGATCAAGTAGGTCAATTTGGTTTTTAACAATATACAATTTATATACAATTCAAAGATCACTAACAACAAACATGGTCCTTTCGTAATTTTCCACATTTAACTTTCCGTGATATGTATTGAAAATAGGTGATTTTAGATATTGATGCGGTCTAATGTGCTACTTCTAGTTAACGGGAAAATAGAAGCGTATCAGCCTTTTTCAGGGAAAATGATATCAATCTGTTTCATAGCTTGTTAACATTCACGTCACGTGACTAATTGGCGATAGTTAACTGGCTTAAATATCTAGGTCATAATCCTTATATGGTAATAGTACCTCTACGCATCGGGGAAGAGTCCGATTTGGACCCTTACGGTATAGTAAAAGAATCTGGTTTTCATATTTGTTTTTCGTTCAATCGCACAGCTTGTGAATGGGTATTAATTCTGAAGAAAAGGTATGTTCTTTTCCCAGTTTTGGAGGGAAATTTGTATTTCATTAGTTTTCCATATTTCATGGATTGTTTTTAATTAGCTCATTAATATTTTTAGGTTTAAGGTACTTCACCTTATTATTTGCCTGTTATAGTTAGTTTAAACCCCCAACTTCTGGGTAGGTACTTTAATATATAGTTTATGTATAATTAATATTTCATTATTTATATTGGTGTAAATGTATAATTATAGGCAGTTACGGATCAGATGTGGCATTAGATGAAAAGAATGTATTTTTAAAGTATTGACATATTGTAAGATGTTATTTTATTACTCTGATTGTTATATAATTATATTAATTGTACTTTCAGGGGTTTTTGTTATAATAAAGTTTATGAAACTGTACCCAATGTGTGGTCATTAAACTCCTTGACCCTCACCCGATAACAATATGATTTGAAGCATTTTGACCCCATGTGATTTATTGTAAAGTTTTATCATTTCTTGAGAGGGGTGCAACTGAATCTGCGTTTTAGAAGCTTTACTACCAGCATTATGGCACTGGTGATGACAATGTCTCGGGTGGTGTTTCTATATTTGTCAATAGAAGCATTGTCCAGTCCGAAATCATACTCAATTTTCCTCTGCAGGTAAAAACCATTCGAGTTACACTCCACGTGCCCATTACCCTCTGATGCATCTTTTTGCCATTTAACTCAACTCTAAACCCTAGAGAATTTGAAGACCTTGTTAGCAAGCTTCCAACTCCTTGCATTTTGCTCGGAGATTTCAGTGGTCACCATTCTTTTAAGAAGGAGGGGGGGGGGACTACTATCTCGTAGTTCCGGGAAAGCACGGCCTAGGAATCAGACCTAATTTTTTATTTCCTCGCACCGATCGGGATTCGAACCCACGGCACCTAGTCGCCTAGCAGACGATAGTCCAACTCGCTAACAACTGAGCCATTCACCCCCCAAAAAGTGGTTTCAGAACTCAGTTTTAACGAGAAGTACTGTCGCCTACACGATTCAAATGAATGTTCTCTTACACCCGCTCGGGGAGACAGCCATATATCCTGGCACTGGCAGATTTAGATTGGGGGGGGGGGACTTCTATCTCGTAGTTCCGGGAAAGCACGGGCCTAGGAATCAGACCTTATTTTTATTTCCTCGCACCGATCGGGATTCGAACCAACGGCACCTAGTCGCCTAGCAGACGACAGTTCAACTCGCTAACCACTGAGCCATTCACCACCCAAAAAGTGGTTCAGAACTCAGTTTTAACGAGAAGTACTGTCGCCTACACGATTCCAATGAATGTTCTCTTACACCCGCTCGGGGAGACAGCCATATATCCTGGCACTGGCAGATTTAGATAGGGGGGGGGAATGAAATGAAATGAATGGAGTTTTACGTCCTACTCTTCATCACCTTATGGGCTAATGAAGACTGTAAGACAGCATTGAAAGAACTGCTCCTTCCGATGGCAACATGGCCTCTTTTCGCACTACACGGGCCAAGGCCAGGCGGACTATCCGTCAGGCAATGAGGTCGTCGTGGCAGGAGTATGTGTCAATGATCAACAGTCGTACGTCTCCCAAATCAGTCTTGGATAGGATTCGTAGGATCAAGGGTAAAGCGGATACAAAATCTGTGAACCATCTAGAAGTAGATGGCTCAACGCTCACTACGCTTCCAGATATTGCTAATTCGTTAGGAAGTAATTTTTCTTTTAATTCATCCTCAAACTTTTCCTCTGATGCTTTCCAGAGAGTCCGTCTCCGAGAAGAGAGGAAAATGTTAAATTTTACATCTAAAAATGAGGAATATTATAAGGAAAAATTTACTATAAATATAATATTATTCTTTAAAACAGGCCCATGATACAGCTACAGGGCCTGATGTTATCCATTATCAGATCTTTAAACATCTTCCTTACCCAACCTTAAACAAACTTTTACTTCTATTTAACCAGATTTGGGATGATGGTGTCTTTCCTCCCTCGTGGAGGATTGCTACTATTATTCCGATCCCTTAACCTGGTAAGGATCCTACGAATCCAACTAATTACCTATTGCATTGACCAGCTGCATTTGTAAAACCAAGGAACGGATGATCAATAGAAGGCTCGTTTGGCACCTTGATTCAAACAAACTTCGGTTTTCGAAATCCAAGACCATCTGTATGCATTTCTGTAAACGTAGAGGTTTGCACCTTGACCCGGTGTGACAGTTTGAGATGTCCAGCAGTTTGAAATGTCCAATGGCTAATGCGCACTAGTCGCGGACATTTCAAACTGTGACCGACACAGTTTGAGATGTCCGGTCGTGTTAGGATGCCCATTTTGAAAAGACATATTATTTTTAACAAATACGCATAAAAAATTAGGCGGCCTAGGCCTAGTCCGACTTGTCTTTGGTCTGACTTGTCATGATTCCGATTTGGTATGGTATAACGGCCGAGGTCACAAAATAAAAACAAACCGTTCGTTTGAAGTCAAGCTTCGACATCAATAATGGCGTCTTTGGGAGTTGTGAAAATTATGGAAGATTTGAAAACTTTTTGCTACTAGAAAGGATTTAGATTAAATTTTCAGAGACTAATACCTACCAGCGATGCCAACTTCGATAAATGAATTTTAGAAGCGATTTTGGGTGAAGACAAGACCTGACTAGAGAACATGACTCAACACACTACTGCGCAGGCCTGCACGGGGAACTAGGCCTAATAGTAGTAGACTAGAAGAAAGAAGAAGACATGATGTTCCTTTCAACACAAGGCATGGGTCGTAATTCAAAAACTGATGAAACAGTCAGTATATTGCACCTTTTTTTGCAGGGTAAATATTTACTCTTTGAACTTACTTTATAACTTGTGTTCAAAAGACCTAGCGAAGAACAGAACAAGTAGTGTTTCATGTTTCAGTTTCATTTTCAGTCTAGCCCCAATAGGTATGGCTCACAAAATAACACACATAAACATAGGCCTAGTTCACAACGATTTTGCATCTCTACCATTTGTGAAAGGGTTTATAATTGCAAGAAAATCTATCATTTATTAGGCCATTTTGAAATCTTCAAGACTGTATAGCCATAGGCCTAGCAGATAGCCTATAATACTCAGTAGGCCTATAGGCCCTAATAACTATCCAAAAATTAATAACTTAAATTAAAATACTTTCTATTGTTCCAATCCAATATCTCATGTCCATCTAATTTTAATATGTGATTTGAATAATAAAATACTACAAATTGATTCATTGTTGTATAAATATAGCTTGAAATATTTGTTTTTTTTACTTCTGTAAGCCAAATTGATCAGCATGGACTATTGGAGACAAGTATTTGTGAAGAAGTACAAACCTTGCCATTGGAATGGAACTGTAAAACGGCAAGAACCTGCATTAGTGAAAGATGTGAAATTTCTTGGTTTGGAAAATAAACAAAGGTATTGCCTCAGGTATCCGTGAATGTAATCTGTTTACATTTAAAGACCTTTATTGTGCTTTATCAACAGACTGCCCAGATGCTGTGGTGTTCCAAAGTTTAAAAATACCTATTGTTGTCATTTAATAATTATGTTTTCAATATATTATTTAAAGAGACATTACATGTTCTTCAAAAACAATCAATAAACATGTATTATAAACACAGTTTTTTGTGCTTTTGCAAATTTACTTTGCTGAACAGTCAATGTCAGGGGTCTAATTCCAGCTGGAAATATATCATTCATAGCTTTAACAGTATTGTTCTGTTAATATTCAGACAAGGCTGGTTACTACTACTGGGGCTCCCAAAAAAATATAAAATGTTTAGCATTCGATCTATTAACCATTTAGGTGGAATATTTCTTAATATGTTCTTTATTTTTCTCAACTTGAAAAGAGCAATAGCTATGATACATCTTCAATGGCACCTTTATCAAATATTGGAGGCCATTGCTTAGGTGGCAAGTTATTTTAACCAATGATAAAATATAATAGGTTTTATTCAGGTCAGCCTACGTTCACATACATCAATATCACTATAATCAAAATTGTAGTTCCCAGAAATTCTGATGTGAATTTGATCCAAAAGCCAAATTTCAATAATGTCAATTCCTTTTTACAGAAAAGTAGGCCTGGATTTAACCAAAGTTTGATTGCTCGGGATAGTAATTTTTCGAAAATCTCAGTTATGACTGAAGCACAAACAGCTGTGAAAAGTAAGAAAACTTTTATAGAAAACAATACAAGATTTTTTGATTGTGCTCTTTATCAATTGTGGATGAAAATAATTAAAATTAGAAAAGTTAATCGGCCTTGTTGATCGTCAGTTTCTCTGTATATTATTTAGTCACTACCTTTTCCTCGTACAAGTTCAAGGTCGATCAATTAAAGTTTTGTTTCGCTTAACTTTGTAAGTTATTGTGCAGAGTTGTTTGTCATTTAGAAAGGTTTTACAAGGTTGTGAAAAAACGATCGTCTTATTTTGCCTTAAGTTGAATGTTGAGGAGTTTTTTGGCATTGTGAAACGTTTTTATTAAAGTAAATTGGAGTATGAAATGATTTCATGTCACCCTTCAACATTACTTAAACTGAATATTTTGAGAAAATGTAAATTATCTATGAAATTGGACATCTGAAACTGGCGAAATAAAACGTTCACCGTCACTCGCGTTGACGTTCGATCAACGAATGCGTAAAACAAATTGGACATCTCAAACTGGTGGACATCTCAAACTGCTACACCGGTGCTACGTTTGGACAATGCTGTCGTTCCTGTTGTACAGGAATTCAAATGTCTTGGTCTTACATTTGACAGCAAGCTATCCTTTCCGTCCACACATTAAAATCTTCAAGAAAAAATGTCTGAAAGCTTTCAACATACTGAGAGTCTAATCCAACACAGGTCCTCCTCCGATTATATCGAGCTTTGGTTCGATCCAAGCTCGATTATGGGTGCCAGATGTATGGTTCAGCTCGTCCATCCTACCTCAAAGCGCTTGATACCATGCACCACCAAGGACTGAGAATCAGTTTAGGCGCTTTTCGCACAACTTCAGTTGAAAGTCTGTACGTCGAGGCTAACGAACCCTCATTGTACGACAGACGTGACAGACTTTCACTGCAGAAAATAGCATCTTTGCCGTACCGTTCGGCTCACCGCCCCGTATTTAGTCCTTATTTTGAACATTTGTACGAGGCTAAGCCACGTGCATTTTCTTCTTTTGGAGTCCGCATTCAACCCCTTTATGTCACAGACTAGTATCAGCCACGGCAGTATTGCGGACTTCATAATGAAAAGGACTATTTTTTTTAGTGATTCTGGTCACGGTACCCAGCCAAAACTGCAAATAACTGCCATTGCCTCATCACCAAAGTAGTAATACACGGTAACCAATGTAAATAAACAGGGCCGTCGCGCTATTAACGTCGATCATCTTCACGCTTGAACGTAAAATTCCAATTTTAATGTTGAATTCTAATATGTAATAAAGTTTCCATTAGCCTAACCCAAAGCCAATCTAATACTCCCAGTCTCATACAAGAATAATTGGCAAAATGCGATAGAAATCAATCGAATTAGGCCTGAGTGTACTGGCCATAGCTGTAGACCCATTTGACCTAGTTACTCGCTTCAGTTTGAGAGCCTAAAAGTGCAGGTTTATGGATTGTTTAATATTAAGTTTCAAAATACTATACTTTTACCGGGAGTTAATTGAATTGAGTGTAAACTGTGGTCACCTATCAACATATGCAGTGGGCCTTCTTCTAGATTGGTCTTTAGGGCTATAGTTTCTTTCATTTTCTCAACTTTCCTACTTGTTTACATGCGGTCAGGTCTAGCCAAATCACCTCTCTCAATTGTACCCACGTTCATTAAATTTCATGATTTTGTTGCTTTTCATCGTTAAAGACAGAATTCATACCAAAATGTTTTATATTTATTGATAAATGAATTGATTTATAAAGATTAAACATAAAATTGAGATAAACATTGTTTTTTTTCTTACATTTTGAGAGCTTTCCCCCGCGAACTATATTCTGACGAAAAGAAAATGGCTATTCCATCAACAAGATCAACTCCAGCGACAAAGGCGGGTAATATGAAATTTTCACGCAAAGAGTAGAATTTGTCGTGGTGACAGGTTTTGAAAACGTAAATATAAGCAATAAACGGTTACCCTATGGCGGTTATGGTCGTATATCAGGACAAAGGTTGGATGGAAAATTAATCATAAATGCGCTAACGCGCATTCATTCAATTTTCCATCCAACCTTTGTCCTGATATACGACCATAACCGCCATAGGGTGACCGTTTATTGCTTAATAATCTCCCTCAATAACATTTGTTAACGCATATTTTTTTTCCAACCGAAAATGACGTACGTAAGCAAACCTTCTAGAGGGTTTTTGATTCTACCGATCTAATTCTAAACCGACTCTATTGACAGTATTGATAATACAAAACTCGATCTATGTAACGTTTTAAGGCATTTATCTCTACAGATTCAAAATATCACCAGCAACATTTCAAAGACACTTAAATCAAATAATAAGTGAAGTTGACTTGTTATAAGTATAGGTTTGGCAGTTTGACCGAGAAACAACTTGGGTATTATAGCTTTAGTTGCAAAAGAGAGTAGTTTGGTATCGGAGGGGTTAAAGCCAATAAGTCAGTCACCGGAACATTTATACAATTTAGAAAGATCATTGTTCATAGACATTTCAATATCAGATATGAGTAATTTGGTGTAGCTAACTTCAGTGTCATCAACAAATAATATAGATACGTTTTGAAATCGACTTGATTGTCACTTCAGTGATGAAATGTGACTTTAAATCTATCATTACATTATGGGTAAGGTGTTAAAGACCGATAAATGGTTGAATAAGGTGAAAATACAATAGGGGCTGATTCTTGTACAATATACAACTACAAACAATTCATACCTTTTCCTTTAACCATTGCCTTGTAAGCCGCTTAAAATAGAATTATTTTCCACATTTAACTTTCCGTGATATGTATTAAAAATAGGTGATTTTAGATATTGATGCGGACTAATGTGCTACTTCTAGTTGACTTAAGGAAAACATTCAAACAGAATTATAATGTGTCTATTGACATCTATAAATTAATATAGAAAATAATATGCTTAAACAAGATAAAATAGATAAATTTTTTAGGGCTAAAAATTAAATAATCAGATTAATGTGTTATGTATAGTTCACTTGTAATGGTGTTAAAGACTGACAAATGGCTGAATAAGGTGTAGAAACAGTAAGTACTGATTCGTGTACAATTCACAACTACAGACATTTCATACCATGCTTTTTGTCATCCGATATGTCTCATCTTTCTTACATGGATAACACTTAACAATTTTAAGGGGTATATTTTGTTGTTCGGAGTAATAACCGATTTTGATCTGGTACATCGTTCGTGTACAATTCACAACTACAGACATTTCATACCTGGATTGTTGTCAGCTGATATGTCTCATCTGCCTCAAACTCCATATCTTTCTTACATGAATACCAACACTGAAAAATAAAAAAAAATAAAAAGCGAATAAAATCCATTGTTAAAATGACAGTATGTATCATTTTAAGGGGTATATTTTGTTGTTCGGAGTCATAAGCGATTTTGATCTGGTACATTTACAAGTACATTTAAAAAACACCTTTTCTCAACCTTATCCTGTCATGGATATTTTGAAGTCATTCACTTGTAAAAATTTTGTATCACTTTATCTAGTTTCTATTGCTACTCTTATTACTATTCTAAATGGTACAGGAACATCTCAATCTCTAATTGTGTCTGATGCCATTTTGCTTATTCTAGATCAAGTAGGTCTTTTTTTTTAATATACAATTAAAATACAATTGATAAATCACTAATAACAAATTCAAAAATAAGTAGTTACTTGCTAGATTAAAAGTCGAAGATCTTTTAAGGTGTTTAGATATAATCAAGAACTTAAAAAACGTAAAAAGTTAACTTTCAAATATCGTCCTACCTTATATTTGTTTCTCCATATGTGTACTGTTACGCCCCTTACCCTACCTTATTTCGTCCCCCTTACCAATTTGTAAACACCTACAATTGCATTCCCTTTCGGCATTTTCCTAACCATGTGCCCTAGCGTATGATTCCATTCAGTTTGACCCCTGCATTAAAATCGCCCTAAATCGCCCCAAAACATATTCTGTATCATTCCCTTACCCATTGCCCTAGCATTTCGTTTCAATTTGGACTCGTAAATCTCACATGCTTAGAATACTTCTTTACAAAATTTACACATTTGAAACATCCTTAGGATGTAACCCTTTATAATAGGATATAAAATATTTAATATGGATTTACCCGGATTTTAAAAAGGGATTTTGTTTTAAAAATAAACCCAATGAGGGTTTATTACTTTTATTTCCAAAATTTGGTTTAAATTAAAATTTTATTTCTTCCCGCCCATTTCCCCCCTTTAAAAACGAAAAGTTTTCCCCTTTTCCCAAAATTTGCCCCTTTCCCATTTCGTCCCTCCTTCCCATATCGCCCCTTCCCTACCTACTTCGCCCCTTCCCTACCTATTTCGCCCCTACCCATTTCGCCCCTACCCATATCTCCCCTTCCCATTTCGCCCCTGCCCATTTCTCCCCTACCCATGTCGCCCCTACTCATATCTCCCCTTCCCATTTCGCCCCTGCCCATTTCGCCCCTACCTATTTCGCCCCTACCCATGTCGCTCCTTCTCACTTCCCCTCTTCCCATTTCGCCCCTGCCCATTTCGCCCTTTCCCATTTCGACCCCTCCCGATAATTCTCATCCATGCTTAAAACCAATTGCATTATGACAAAAGGATTATACACAAATTAGTTGAACACTCCGTTATTAACCCCTTTAAAGGGACTAGGATACATTAAAATAAAAAGCCTACTTTAGAAATATAAACATAAAATTTACACAGTTTTTATATAAGCATACTGCTCTTAAACGTAGGAGCACTGGCTTACGCTGACGATCTCACATTCGTGACATCCAGCAGACAAGCGCTTATTGGCCTACTTAATATAGCAAAACAATACTAAGAGGAGTATGACCTTAAGTTCAATCCTGAGAAAACAAAACTTATTTTCTTTTCACATGACAAAATACATAACAATCAGTTTAAGGACATATGTATTGATGATAAAAAGATAGAAATTGTTGAATCTGAGAAAGATTTAGGTAACATTCTCAGCTCCTCCTCACCAAGAGAAAATATATTTCATGGTATTAATAGTTTTCTTGCGAAGGTTAATGTCACTATAAAGAATTTTGCATATGCATCATCTGATACAAAATATACATTATTTAAGACTTATTGTATGCCTCTGTATGGCTGTCAATTATGGGATTTGACACACAAAACTATTGATAGATTTTATTGTATCTGGAGAAAAAGTGTTCGAAGGCTACTCGGTATATCTCCACGCGCTCATAGTAAACTATTGAGCATATTATGTGACGATGTGAACATAGACACCCTACTTTATAAAAGAGTCATTAAGTTCTATTTTAGTACTATGTCTAGCAACAATTTATGTTTGAATATGTGCAGCAAGGTCGTTTTAAATGGAAGTCAGTCTTCCATGTGTAATAACATTAATTTTATTTGTAAAAATTACAACTTCAATAAATATGATATCCTAAATGAAGGAGTATCTTCTGTGTTGAACAGGATAAATCAACTAGATTGTAATAATTATACTGAAAATGATGTTAGAACAGGGTCCACAATAAGGGAATATATCTCTTACAGGGACGTTAATCCAAATGAGGCTGCAAATTTGAATCAAATTATAAATTTTATGTGTACTGTATAATGAAAATATGTAATCAATTGTACATAGATGTATATGTTTAACTTATGTGTACCCTGAGTACGAATAAACTATTATTATTATTATTATTATTAATCTTTGTTCGCATACGGGTTACGTTTTTTTGTAAAATGATTATATGAGACAACAATATTATTCTTTGATCATTATATATGTATTCTTTGATCATGATATGTAAGACAATAAAAAAATAATGGTGATAATATACAAAGAGACACAACAATTGCACGAGGAATTCGGAACATCCGAATTAATACTTTAGCCGTTGCATTTAGTACACATATTGTGTCCATGCAGACCGGATCATTGGAATTTCACTTTTTTTTGTTCGTGCTGTACGCGGCTGGTCTCCAGTCAGTCTGAAAATTGTGTGTCCTGTTGTCAAAGTCTACAATTATGCAGTAGTCTATTTATATAGATGACCGCTATTGCACGACGGGAAGGATTTACTCTTTGATTAGCAAGACGAACCGTTTTCCAATACGGCGGGACGTTCGTAATATCTTAAGACCTTATGATTTTCAAACACGGATAATTATGGATACACATGGATTTGAAGGCTCAAATTTCAAAGGTAAGCTCTGTAGACTATTTCTGATTAGCTAAGCAAAAGATTTCATGTGTTTGATGATTGTCCGAAACAAATCAAGATTGTTCCCCTTTAAAGTTGGAGATCGAGTTCGTATTTATAAATAATATAACATTCGAAAAAGGTTATGTTGGATATTGGACGAATGAGATCTTTATTATTGATAAAGTTAATAAAACTTCACCACCAACTTACAGTTTAGTAGATTTACACGGTGAAGATTTTAAAAAATGATTAATTTCGAAGAATTCTTACAAAAATACGGAACTGATACTACAACAAATTTGCAATTAAATCGATGGGCAGAATAATTAAACATAAAACCTTTTTACTATTGTATGCGCGATGAAATATCATCTCTAAAAAATCAAACAAAGTTTTATGCCATAACTAATATCCATACTTCAGATCAAAAAGGCGTTCATCATTTTGCTTTATTCAAAGAGAATTCAATGTATTTTTTTGATTCATATGGATTAGATCCAACTAAAGAAATTATTGATTTGAATTATCGTCCAATAAAATGTTCTACTTTTCAAATTCCAAAACCAGGAGATAAACTTTGTGGTCAACTTTCACTTTGGGTTTTATATCAATTTAGTTTAACAACTTGAACAAATAGTATTAAAAAATAAAATGGCAAATAAATTTGGTTTAGGAAATTTAAAGAATGAAGCTCCTACATTATCGATTAATAAATTCAAACAATATTTTGTAGATCAAACTGGAAACAATATTAATGATTATAAATAATAATAATAATTTCAAAATAACTAATTTAAGATTTCCTCAACAGAAAAATTGCAATAAATAAAGGTTATTTAACTCAAACAACTAAAAGTTTACATCAAAAAATAACTGTATTAGATAAAGATAGTAAAAACCAATTAGAAAACCATCAAAAACTTTTAGACTCACATCATAAAAAAACTAGAAAGTTATCAACAACAATTAGCTAATATAGTCGATAAAACTCAGTTGGACAGAATAAATTTATTAATATCACAACTAGACGAAAAGATTACAAAGCAAAAATCAGATATTAAATAACTGATATGTAACATTAAACCAGGTGTAAATGAAGAAAAATTGAAACAAGAATTAGCTAATCTAGAAACGAAACTCAATGACGACAATGAACTAACATAAATTAAAACCTATATTCAACTAATGTAGTAGATAAATCTTAGTTAACGAATTTAAATGTATTAATATTTCAACTAGACGAAAAAATTACAAAGCAAAAATTAGATATTAAACAACTGATAAGTAACATTAAACCAGGTATAAATGAAGAAAGATTAAAACAGGAATTGACTAATCTAGAAACTAAACTTAATGATGACAGTAAACTAACAGAAATTAAAACTTATATTCAACAACAATTAGTTAATGTGGTTGATAAAACTCAGTTACAGAATTTAACCTCATTAATATCCCAATTAGATGAAAAAATTACAAAACAGAAATTAGATTTGAAACAACTAATAGATAATATTAAACCAGGTATAAGCGAAGAAAGACTGAAACAAGAATTGTCTTAACTAGAAACTAATAATAACACAAGCTAGCAGAAATTAAAACCTATATTCAACAACAATTAGTTAGTTAGTTACAAAATTTAAATTTATTAATAATCCAATTAGACGATAAAATTACCAAACAAAAATCAAATGTAAAACAACTAATAGCTAATATCAAACCAGGTATAAGCGAAGACAAATTAAAACAAATATTATCTAATCTAGAAACTAAACTTAATGATAACAATGAACTAACAGAAATTAAAACCTATATCGAACAGCAATTGACAAATTTAGTAGACAAAGCACAGTTAGAGAGATTAAAATCAATAATATTTGAATTAGATGATAAAATTAAAACAGAAATTAGAACTAGAAGGTCATCAAAAACTTTTAGATACAGTAGTTTTCCTAAAATTAGATAAAAAAACTTGATGTTGATGATGTTCAAAATGAAAGAGAGTTGGCAGAACTAAATAAAAGGATTCAATTAAATGTTAATGAAATTGGGAAGCAGTTTCTTAAATTACGTAAAAAATTGATAATCAAAATGAAACAAAGTTTTAAAAAATTTGAAAAAAAATTTAACTCAAATGAGAATCAAAATGAACATGAGTTTGTAAAATTAAATAAGAAGATTCAATCAAATGATAATGAAATTAAAGATTTAGATAAAATGATTCATTTGATTAATAATAAAGTTTTAAAAGATCCTTATTATTTTTTACTACCCTTTAGTGATGGTAATTTAGAAAAGTATGGATTTGATGCAACATATAGAGAAAGATTAATTCCCCCATAGTATTAATAGTAATAGTTTGATTTATCGCGCAAATTCCACATCAGTATATACAAATATATAAGAATATGTGAAAATTGTGTTTAAAATCGCAATGTTTTGTGAATGACTATTTAAAAGCTTCTCTAAAATAGTGCGTTTTTAGTTTCTGTTTAAAAGCATTTAACGATTCACATGAGCGGAGATCAATTGGCAAACTGTTCCATAGATATGGGGCCTGGTAAGAAAAACTTCTAACTCCATAAGTCTGAAGGTTGGCTGTTTTGGGTGTGACGAGAAAGGAGCTGGAAGATCTTAAGAGGCGAGGTGGGACATATAAAGATATCAGTTCACACAGATATAATGGAGCCAGGTTGTGGATACATTTGAAAGTCATCAGAACGATTTTGTAACGTATGCGATACACAATTGGTAGCCAATGACGAGAGAATAGTTTGTGTGATGTAATCTTGTACCAGTAATTAAACGAGCTGCAGAATTTTGTACCAGTTGTAA
>JAUJPP010000006.1:151775-198065 GCA_030562195.1 Nipponacmea schrenckii
ACTTTACAAGGCCGAAAACACTTCCAACAAGGATGTCCCGAGTGCAACTCCTCGTCAAACACAAGGGGGCGTCTACCAAAACCACAACCATTGTGTAATACGGAGTGTCAACACATTGTTGTTATCAAAGTACACAAAGCACCCGAGTACGACCACCATGAATGTCATGTTAAGGTTTGCTTTGAAGCGGAATCTCTACATCATGCTACCAAAGTATAATCATATTATCAGTCAATATGAATCCATAACTAGCAAAAATATTCTCCCTTCTATAAATGGTACATATGATATATTGTGTAATCACGTGATCTATGATCGACAGGTCATTTCTAAATATTTCCCCTCTGACACTAAATATGTGGCCATTTTACGTGAACCATTTGATCAGTTTACTTCTAGTTTTATGTACTATAGAGATATCGATCCACATAGATATTTAACGAGCATTAGTGGAAGTTCGCCTATCTCCACATATCTGGAAAATCCTAAGAAATATGACCCTCAAAGATTTACTAATTCATTTACACATAGTAGAATGAGCATCGATCTGGGTATTAAAAGGGAGGCTTTGTCAAACATAACCCTCATAGATGAATTTGTGAAAAATATTTCCAACTATTTTAATTTGGTTTTAATTGTTGAGTTTTACGACGAATCTATGGTTTTGTTGAAAAGAACTCTAAACTGGAATTTGGAGGATGTTTTGTATTTGCCAAGTAACGTTTATTCAAAATATAGAAATAAGTTCAATGTAACTACAATGGATCGTGAAAGGTTTCGTCAGTGGAGCCAAGCAGACAATGTACTATATAATCATTTTTATAAAGTTTTCTGGCAAAAAGTTATTCCCCAAGGAAATGATTTTTTTCATGAAGTGAGAACATTTCGTAATCTACGAAAAACCATGAGCGATTTTTGTACCCAAAAAGAACCACAGGAAAAGAAGACGATATTAAAAGCAACCGAATGGAGTGGAGATATAACTATAGATCGTGCTATGTGTGAATTCATGATGAAGGCAGAAAGACCGATTATGGCTGAGATTAAAGATAGCTTGCCAGGCAAGGTAACATACGCCCACTGGCAGCATTGAATTTGAAAAATAAATAGAGCAATGACTCAAAAACATTCACTAAATGGATATTGAAGTCAAGGGCAAAAACTCAAAAACACCATGTTTCATCAAAATCCAAAATTGTAGCTTCTATTGAACCCACAATAAAATTTTGACACAATCTTACTAAGTCAAGGCCAATAACTAAAAATCTGTTCATCGCAAAATCTTCAAATTCAAACTTGACTGTTGTCTTATCAATTCCAATGCTCACACCAAGTTTCATTTAAATCCATTGAAAATTGTAGCTTCTATTGAACCCACAATAAAATTTTGACACAATCTTACTAAGTCAAGGCCAATAACTAAAAAACTGTTCATCGCAAAATCTTCAAATTCAAACTTGACTGTTGTCTTATCAATTCCAATGCTCACACCAAGTTTCATTTAAATCCATTGAAAATTGTAGCTTCTATTTTGTCTACAACAAATATAGAGGCAGGGGCAATAACTCCAAAACTGTTTATCGCAAAATCGTCCAAATCGAACTTGACCGCCCTCTTATCAATTCCATTGCTCATACCAAGTTTCATTAAAATCCATAGATAATTGTAGCTTCTATAGTGTCTACAGAAAATGAATTTTTACGCAATTTTACTAAGTCAAGGGCAATTACTCATAAACTATTCATCAAAAATGAAAAAAAATTCGTCAAATTTGAATTTCTGATAAAAACTGCAGCCTATATCGTGTATATAACCCAAATTTGACGCGTTTTTACTAAGTCAAGGGCAATAACTCAAAATCTGTTCATTCGATAATTTCCATTTTGGAACTTGACCGAGATATCATCAATATATACATGTATACCAAGTTTCATTAAGATCAGATAAAAACTGTAGCCTCTATTGTGGATACAACCCAAATTTGACGCGTTTTTACTAAGTCAAGTGCAATAACTCAAAAAACGTACATGCGATAATTTCCATTTTCGAACTTGACCGAGATATCATCAATATATACATGTATACCAAGTTTCATTAAGATCGGATAAAAACTGTAGCCTCTATTGTGGATACAACCCAAATTTGACGTGTTTTTACTAAATCAAGTGCAATAACTCAAAAACCGTTCGTGCGATAATTTCCATTTTCGAACTTGACCGAGATATCATCAATATATACATGTATACCAAGTTTCATTAAGATTGGATAAAAACTGTAGCTTCTATCGTGAATACAACCCAAATTTGACGCGTTTTTACTAAGTCAAAGGCAATAACTCAAAATCCGTTCATTCGATAATTTCAATTTTCGAACTTGACCGAGATATCATCAATATATTCATGTATACCAAGTTTCATTAAGATCGATAAAAACTGTAGCCTCTATTGTGGATACAACCCAAATTTGACGCGTTTTTACTAAGTCAAGGGCAATAACTCAAAAACCGTTCATGCGAAAATTTCCATTTTCAAACTTGACCGAGATATCATCAATATATACATGTATACCAAGTTTCATTAAGATCGGATAAAAACTGTAGCCTCTATTGTGGATACAACCCAAATTTGACGCGTTTTTACTAAGTCAAGGGCAATAACTCAAAATCCGTTCATTCGATAATTTCAATTTTCGAACTTGACCGAGATATCATCAATATATACATGTATACCAAGTTTCATTAAGATCGGATAAAAACTGTAGCCTGTATTGTGGATACAACCCAAATTTGACGTGTTTTTGCTAAGTCAAGGGCAATAACTCAAAAACTGTTCATTAATTAATTAATTAATTAATAAATGAATAAATGAATAAATAATAAATAATAAATAATAATAATAATAATAATAATAATAATAATAAATAATAAATAATAAATAATAAATAATAAATAATAATAATAATAATAATAATAAATAATAAATAATAATAAGAATAAGAATAAGAATAAGAATAAGAATAAGAATAATAATAATAATAATAATAATAATAATAATAATAATAATAATAAATAATAATAATAATAAGATACGGAGTTTGTCATTACAATTATAAAATGAAAATTCAGCTACGCACCTTAAATGGATCCCTTTATATTCCATTAAATTATACAAATAAACATTATTCTCTTCACGTTAAAGAGGGTTTAAATAAGAACTTAGTTTGTTTATAGATGAACGTCTATTGTAAGCAAACGAAACATCCAGGTATTCACAGGTAAAACTCTCCGGAATGGTAATGGCCGACATCGCTCTATTCCGGCACCAAGCTTTAATGTTAACCTCCATTCAATTTGGTACTCCTATGGTGATCAGAATACTCTCAGATATTGTTCACCCCTAAACAATATACTGGATGTAGCTTCAATACCAGCAACGTTTCCCTTAAACAGATAAATTATTGCTAAACAGAAATTTATAGAGGGAAGGGAGGGGGAAGAAGTTAAAAATAGAATAATTTGTCTTTATTATGACGTTATAATTAAAATACATACTACAATCGTATGACGTCACAAGCTACATATTTTCATTGCTGAAAAGACGTGCTTACATTTTTCTCTGCGATTTTTGAGGATTTTTCGGAATATTAAGGTGAGATATTTTTACAAACTGTACAATTTTACCTGGAAATATTGCTATTATTCGCCGGACTATATTGTTAAAGCAAAATTTGAATTTTCAAGGTCATTTCAAATCACTTGGGAATTTGCAACTTTCCCGTTTTTCTCTTTTCTATTTACATAAATATTGTTAATAATTGTTCTAGAATAGGAATCAACTTCAACTGTTATTCAGTAAGTAGCCAGGTAAATTTTCATGGATCACAGTATCTTTTATATATAAATTTTAAACGTTTCGGAGTTGATACTATTTCAGTTTCTGTATTTATTTTTAAAAAAGTCGTAACTAGGGTTCAGCAAACAGAAATTCTTAAATTGAAATTGAATTTAAAACAAAAATGTTCTTTTTAGAGAATGTCCAAGAAATACAGGCCCCACCCGCCATTTATTGGTTTTGGTGAGACTCCTAAGTATGTCAATCCGTGCATGACAGTGGAGGAATACAAGTATTACGAAAGAGAGTTCTTTGGATTCCTGGAAGATAAACCAGTAGAAGAAACACCTAGCCTCTTTCAAAGATTCAAGCGGTTTACAGGAATTTCCAAAATCACCAAAAATGAAGGTAAGGCATGCTTGTCTATCTTTACTGAAGAATATTAGCTTGTTAGTTATTCTATTGGACAATCACAGTAAAACCAAAATAATATTAATCTGAAAGAACCTTAGGACAATATATATACATGTGTTTCAATATGAAACTTTGTTGTAAAGTGAAAATCTTGTGGTACCAATTTAACATTTTTACTTGTTCCTATCCTGAATAGTTTATCTATTCTATTGTAGATAAAGTACCGACCACCAGGTACGATATCCAGTCTGCTAGCACTAGTAAATTTGAAGGAGCAACTGATGATAAAGTGGATTGTTTGATAAATTCTGGTAAAACAACTCCAAAATCTATTACTAAACCAGTTGTCAAGACAGAAGATAGCGCTACACAGACTGAAGGCGTGGCTACTTGTGATCAGGAAGGTAAGATATCAGGATGTTTGAAAACGTTTTCTAAAACTTGCTGTATAACAGAAAATTGTAATCACTTCACCTTACGATTTGCAACATTGCGTCTAAACTGGAGTCAGGAGGTATCTGTTAATTGAAATATTGAAATCCAAAAGAGATGAAAATGAGGTCAATCGTGTTTATTTGGCAACCATTTAATATATCTGGCTTATAATTTCATTTATGTATTATTTCAGTTCAAACGGTTAAACCGCAAAGACGAGTTCTAAAGTCTATCAGGCGATTCTTCCGATCCTGCAAGTGTTTAAAAACAGAAGAGTAACTCATCAAACTCGTCTGGGAAGAACTGAAGATTGAACGAACTAAACCACTCGTCAGTGGGAATGAAATGGATGGATATATATGTGTGTTGGGATGGATACAGAAAGACATTAAAAGTGTGTGTCTGTGTGTGTATGAGAGATGTAAGTTTTGTGAAAGGTGAAATCAGTAGTATGTGAGGTTGAGTGTTTGATGGTGTGTGAGATAGTGTGTTTGTAGGGGAGGGGGGAGTATTTGGGGTATGTGGGAAGGGGTTGAATAAGGAATGTGTTTGAATGCCTTGGAGAATGTTAGAGAGGTCTGTTAAAATGAAAACGTAAATAGTTGAACATTAGTACAATCTAAACACACATTGTTATAAATTTATAATTATTATACCTATCTTATTATATTTGATATTTTCATATTAAAGATTTTTATATTTGGAGTCTTTTAGTTTTCTTATTAAATATAATTTCGGAATGATTCAAGGTTCGAGAAGATGACTTATAGCTTTGCCCAAATCCTAAACTTTGACTCGAATCCATGGGACGAAGACTTTCTAGAGCTTCTCAAATAATTTGGAGATTTAATTTAGGAATAATTATTGCAGCAGTAAGTTTCGTCCAATGGCAATCTTGACAAAATAACTTTCATGTTCCGTGGGAAAACGTTCATAGCATTTTCGATATATTTGGGAGAACTCGTTGCGATTTGTTACCAATTAACTGGTTTTTTGGTATCAGCAGTCCATAAAATATACAAGTATATTTAGACCCCGCAAGAGATCAGTCGATTAGTTATTCTCTGAGTAAACTTGAATATATAATTGCTCAGTGAATAAAGCTATCAAGTGGCAGTGAGTAAAGATGACTAGTTGCTCAGTAAGTAATGTTGACTAGTTGCTTAGTAAGTAAAGTTGCCTAGTTGCTTAGTGAGTAAAGTTGCCTAGTTGCTTAGTAAGTAAAGTTGCCTAGTTGCTCAGTAAGTAATGTTGACTAGTTGCTTAGTAAGTAAAGTTGCCTAGTTGCTTAGTGAGTAAAGTTGACTAGTTGCCCAGTGAATAAAGTTGACTAGTTGCTTAGTAAGTAAAGTTGCCTAGTTGCTTAGTGAGTAAAATTATTTAAATCCAAAAATTAATAAGCAGTCAATGCCAGGTGTACAATACCTCAATGAATATAAACTGTCCTGATTCAGGTGTACAATACCCCAATTAATATAAACTGTTCTGATTCAGGTGTACAATACTTCAATGAATATAAACTGTTCTGATTCAGGTGTACAATACTTCAATGAATATAAACTGTTCTGATTCAGGTATACAATACCTCAATGAATATAAACTGTTCTGATTCAGGTGTACAATACCTCAATGAATATAAACTGTTCTGATTCAGGTGTACAATACCACAATGAATATAAACTGTTCTGATTCAGGTGTACAATACCACAATGAATATAAACTGTTCTGATTCAGGTGTACAATGCCTCAATGAATATAAACTGTTCTGATTCAGGTCTACAATACCCCAATTAATATAAACTGTTCCGATTCAGGTCTACAATACCCCAATTAATATAAACTGTACCGATTCAGGTGTACAATACCACAATAAATTTAACCTGTTCTGATTAAGGTGTACAATACCACAATGAATATAAACTGTTCTGATTCAGGTGTACAATGCCTCAATGAATATAAACTGTTCTGATTCAGGTGTACAATACCACAATGAATATAAACTGTTCTGATTCAGGTGTACAATACCACAATGAATATAAACTGTTCTGATTCAGGTGTACAATACCTCAATGAATATAAACTGTTCTGATTCAGGTATACAATACCACAATGGATATAAACTGTTCTGATTCAGGTGTACAATACCTCAATGAATATAAACTGTCTGATTCAGGTGTACAATACCACAATGGATATAAACTGTTCTGATTCAGGTGTACAATGCCTCCATGGATATAAACTGTTCTGATTCAGGTATACAATACCACAATAAATTTAACCTGTTCTGATTAAGGTGTACAATACCACAATGAATATAAACTGTTCTGATTCAGGTATACAATACCACAATAAATATAAACTGTTCTGATTCAGGTGTACAATACCACAATGAATATAAACTGTCTGCTTCAGGTGTACAATACCACAATGAATATAAACTGTTCTGATTCAGGTGTACAATACCTCAATGAATATAAACTGTTCTGATTCAGGTGTACAATACCTCAATGAATATAAACTGTTCTGATTCAGGTGTACAATGCCTCAATAAATATAAACTGTTCTGATTCAGGTGTACAATACCACAATGAATATAAACTGTTCTGATTCAGGTATACAATACGTCAATGAATATATACTGTTCTGATTCAGGTATACAATACGTCAATGAATATATACTGTTCTGATTCAGGTGTACAATACCACAATGAATATATACTGTTCTGATTCAGGTGTACAATACCACAATAAATATAAACTGTTCTGATTCAGGTGTACAATGCCACAATGGATATAAACTGTTTTGATTCAGGTGTACAATACCTCAATGAATATAAACTGTTCTGATTCACGTATACAATGCCTCAATGATTATAACTGTTCTGATTCAGGTGTACAATACTTCAATGAATATAAACTGTTCTGATTCAGGTGTACAATACCACAATGAGTATAAACTGTCTGATTCAGGTATACAATACCTCAATAAATATAAACTGTCCTGATTCAGGTATACAATACGTCAATGAATATAAACTGTTCTGATTCAGGTGTACAATACCTCGATGAATATAAACTGTTCTAATTCAGGTGTACAATGCCTCAATGATTATAAACTGTTCTGATTCAGGTGTACAATGCCTCAATGAATATAAACTGTTCTGATTCAGGTGTACAATACCACAATAAATATAAACTGTTCTGATTCAGGTGTACAATACTTCAATGAATATAAACTGTTCTGATTCAGGTGTACAATACCACAATGAGTATAAATGTCTGCTTGGCTGTCAATACACACAAAACCATTATTTTTAGAAATAACCGTCGGCCAAATAAATTTCTCATTATCTCAGAAAATCTGAAAGAAAATCCAATTTCAGATACAAATTCCAGATCTGGACCAAAAATTAGTCAAAAATAGACATGCAATTGAGTCGCAAATTTCTGACTATTTTTGCCATTACTATACAGTGTAATGAAATAGTTTTTAATACAAGTTTGGTCGTTAGATTCAATATTAACCAGGACGATTTGAAATAGTTTTATTGATTTTATGGGTGAATAATTATGTAAGTACCAACAGCCAAATATTCGGACGTCTCTCGTTATGTGTTTGACATATAGTATTACAATGGTAAAAGGATACATTAGGTAAAAGAATATAAATGTATAATGCAAGGTTAAAATGACATTGACTTTTTATTGTTGTTCTTTCCTGTAAGGTGTATTAAGATGATTATTCAATGTTAATACATTATTATGTCTCCTATGAATTCGAAATCAACAACAAATATTGAGTCTAGTTTGCAATGAACCACTAGATTGTTTAAGATCCTGTTCCGTCTATAGGCAGCGGTAACTTCACAAATGATGTTTGGCGACTTTCCGTTAAAGGGTCTCTTTTATTGTAGGTCTAACAATTTCTAACGGGGCGTGGTTGCTTGTGTCTTCCACTCTTGGGCCTGTATGACGCTTGACCTGTCTGACGTAACCTCTGCATCAACTTGCTGATAGTGATGCGTGCGCAGCACAACCTACTGTCAACGTCGACGTGTGACGCTTCTCGATAGATCATTCCAAAGGCTCTCTCGCTGTGAATCTTGTGTTCTTTTTGTTGCTGTGATATCAACTTGTCTGATCAGTCGTTTTATGATGTGCAATACGAATTGGGATGTTTCATACTAAAAAATTCACTTGGTAAAAAACAAATAAATGAAAAAAGCGCTAGTCAATCGGATGGGACAATAAACTGAGGTCTCGTGGTCTACAGTCTGTGCATCCCTTGATTGTTGAAAATCACAAAATAGGTAGGCCTATGCTGATGTCCTGGCAAAATTTCCCTCATTGCATGACATTGATTGCCCGTCTTCTTTTAGCTCATAAGGTTCAGACGAGAATGATGTAAAACTCCATTCATTTTATTTTAATTTTCATTTCATGTATGTTGATACAGATTAGAAAACACTTTTTATTATTGATAAACAAATCTTAGAAATGTCACGGCCGAAACTACATCAAGGCAAATCATATTAAAATAATATTCTGTAAATATATGTATTATTTGATGTCCACTATAAAGGTGGTTACTGTTAGATGTCTACTGTCTATTCTGAAAGTATATTTGGTTATAATTTTTATTACAGCAATTTAAATATTATGATTGTATTGAAGGCATGTTAACTAAATTGGAAGAGTTTTGCGGACTGGTTGACTTGGTAAGAAGTGTTTGGATTATTGTCACCTTGTGGCAAATTTTAAAAGAAATTTAGAAGAGAACGCTAGGTTTTGTATCAGGATCTTTATAGGTTCTATTTGGACCATCCTTTAACTTGTCCATCAGTTAGGGTTGTTGTCCATCTTTATAATTACAGTCAGAAACAGAAATACATACAACTCCTTTTCTTTCAATGTTAGATTCGAAGTGATACCAACTTATGTTTAAATACAACTCTACCTAAAATTGAAGAGAAGTGTATTGAGATGAGACATGTGTTTGATAGGATTGATAAATTAGTGGTAGGTAACAAGAATAAATATACCAATTGATAAATCATTATCATTTACCATGTGAACTCTGTGTAAACCTTCAAACAAGCATAGCTAGGTAGACTCTCTGAAAGGGATACATGCTTGACAAACAAAAATAGCAAATACTATATAAATACTTATTATTAGTCAATCTGTTGTTTTCAGCAATTTGTAGAAGTTGTTAAAAGAGATGTGAATGTTATGGAAGAGAAGGTAACCCAAGCTGAGAAAGATGTTGGTGATTCTATTGGATCAGGTTTATTAAAGACACTTTCATCAATTGTAGGATCTGTAAGTTTAAAACTTGTTTTTGTTCTACTCTTCTACCCCAGTTAGTTTAAAGCTTGTCTTTGTTTTACTCTCCCACCCCAATTAGTTTAAAGCTTGTCTTTGTTTTACTCTTCCACCCCAGTTAGTTTAAAGCTTGTTTTTGTTTTACTCTTCTACCCCAGTTAGTTTAAACTTGTCTTTGTTCTACTCTTCTACCCCAGTTAGTTTAAAGCTTGTCTTTGTTTTACTCTTCTACCCCAGTTAGTTTAAAGCTTGTCTTTGTTTTACTCTTCTACCCCAGTTAGTTTAAAGCTTGTCTTTGTTTTACTCTTCTACCCCAATTAGTTTAAAGCTTGTCTTTGTTTTACTCTTCTACCCCAGTTAGTTTAAAGCTTGTCTTTGTTTTACTCTTCCACCCCAGTTAGTTTAAAGCTTGTCTTTGTTTTACTCTTCTACCCCAGTTAGTTTAAACTTGTCTTTGTTCTACTCTTCCACCCCAGTTAGTTTAAAGCTTGTCTTTGTTTTACTCTTCTACCCCAGTTAGTTTAAAGCTTGTCTTTGTTTTACTCTTCTACCCCAGTTAGTTTAAAGCTTGTCTTTGTTTTACTCTTCTACCCCAATTAGTTTAAAGCTTGTCTTTGTTCTACTCTTCTACCCCAATTAGTTTAAAGCTTGTCTTTGTTTTACTCTTCTACCCCAGTTAGTTTAAAGCTTGTCTTTGTTTTACTCTTCTACCCCAATTAGTTTAAAGCTTGTCTTTGTTTTACTCTTCTACCCCAGTTAGTTTAAAGCTTGTCTTTAGATATCAGGATGTTTGAAAACGTTTTCTAAAACTTGCTGTTTAACAGAAAATTGTAATCAATTCACCTTACGATTTGCAACATTGCGTCTAAACTGGAGTCAGGAGGTATCTGTTAATTGAAATATTGTAATATTCAAATCCAAAAAGAGATGAGAATGAGGTCAATCGTGTTTATTTGGCAACCATTTAATATTTCTGATTTATAATTGCATTTATGTATTATTTCAGTTCAAACGGTGAAACCGCAAAGTCGAGTTCTAAAGTCTATCAGGCGATTCTTCCGATCCTGCAAGTGCTTAAAAACAGAAGAGTAACTCATAAAACTCGAAGATCTGAAGAATGAACGATCACTAAACCACTCGTCAGTGGGAATGGAATGGATGGATGGATATGAATGGATATAGATGTGTGTTGGGATGGATACAGAAAGACATTAAAATTGTGTGACTGTGTGTATGAGAGATGTTAGTTTTGTGAAAGTTGAAATCAGTATTATGTGAGGATGAGTGTTTGAGTGTTTGAGGGTGTGTGAGATAGTGTGTTTGTCGCGGGGGGGATGTGATTTTTTTGGGGGTGCGGGGAGGGGATGATTAAAGAATATGTTTGAATGCCTTGGAGAATGTGAGAGAGGTCTGTTAAACCCCAATGAAAAAATAAATAGTTAAACCTTAGTGTAATCTAAACACATATTGTTATAAATTTACAATTGTTATACGTATTTTATTATATTTGATATTTTCATATTAAAGATTTTTATATTTGGAATCTTTTTAGTTTTTTATTAAATACAATTTCGGAATAATTCAAGGTTCGAGAAGATGACTTATAGCTTTGCCAAAATCCTAAATTATGACTCGGATCCATTGGTCGAAGACTTTCTAGATCTTCTCAAATCATTGGGAGATTAGGTTTAGGAATAATTTTCTTATGACTTATTGGCTCTGCAACTGCTACTAGCCATAACATATAACAAATAACGCCTTTGAGGCTTTTCTGCCGCTACTAGCACCAGATAGAACAGTTGAATTGGCTATTTCTATTCTATAGGTTTTATATCATTGTCCCTTCAACTACTTTACTGGCCGTAATATAATATGGCCTTTGAAAGACACATTTAAGGCCTATCTACTGCTAGTAGCATGATACCAGTTGAATAGGCTACTGTTTTATATATATATGACTTTTCTATATGACGTATTGGCCCTTCAACTGCTACTATATAGGACCTTTGAAAGACGCCTTTGAGGCATTTCCTGCCGCTACTAGCACCAGATAGAACAGTTGTATTTTGTATTTAAATTTCTATAGGATTTATATCATTGGCCTTCCATCTGATACTAGCAAAAATTATATATGGCCTTTGAAAGACGTATTTAAGGTCTTTCCACTGCTACTAGCATGACACCGTTTGGATTAGCTACTGTTTTTCTATGATATGATCTATAGGGCCTTTAAAAGACGGCATTTCCTGGTGGTATTGGCATTTTATATTATTGGTCTTCCAACTGCTACTAGCCGTAATTTATATGGCCTTTAAAAGACGCATGTAAGGCCTTTCTACTACTACTAACATGACACAAGTTGGATTGG
This sequence comes from Nipponacmea schrenckii, assembly GCA_030562195.1. Lineage (NCBI taxonomy): Eukaryota > Metazoa > Mollusca > Gastropoda > Lottiidae > Nipponacmea > Nipponacmea schrenckii. The sequence goes on from JAUJPP010000006.1 coordinate 164,148, forward strand.
CTACTATTTTTCCATAGGATTTATATTATTGTCCTTTTAACTACTTCTAGCCGTAATGGCCTTTGAAAAACGCATATAAAGCATTTCCTGCCGCTACTAGCACCAGATAGAACAGCTGCATTGGCTATTTTTATTCTATAGGATTTATATCCGTGTCCTTCCAACTGCCACTGGCCGAAATTATATGGCCTTTGAAAGACGTATTTAAGGCCTTTCCACTGGTACTAGCATGACACCGGTTGGATTAGCTACTGTTCTTCTAAATGACCTAATATCCCTTCAACTACTACTATCCATAACATATAGGACCAATAACAAATAAAGCTTTTGAGGCATCTCCTGCCGCTACTAGAACCAGATAGAGCAGTTGTATTGTGTATTCTTATTCTATAGGATTCATATCATTGGCCTTCCAACTGCTACTAGCCGTAATATATATGGCCTTTAAAAGACACATTTAAGACCTTTCTACTGCTACTAGCATGACACCAGTTGGATTGGCTACTGTTTTTCTATGGGATTTATATTATTGTCCTTTAAACTGCTATTAGCCATAATAATATATGACCTTTGAAAAACGCATATAAGGCATTTCCTGCCGCTACTATAACCAGGTAGAAAAGCTGTATTGGCTATTTTAATTCTATAGGATTCATATCATTGGTCTTCCAACTGCTACTAGCCGTAATATATATGGCCTTTGAAAGACGCATGTAAGGCCTTTCTACTGCTACTTATAGCATGGCATTGGCTAATGCTTTATTTTGGACTATCATACGCGGCTGCTAGCATATTAAAGTTAGTTGCTACTAGCTGTAGTATATGGAATTGAATTGACGGTCAGATTGGTTTTCTGATTTTAAGCGTGTGACTACCTGCTAATAGACCTTTCAGTGGGGCTACTGATTGCCTACTACTCGCCCTTTAGATGCTACTAGCTGTAATATATAGCTAAATGAAATAAAATGATGTGAAATAAATATAATTTAAGTCTTAATTGTTGTTGGGTTAATGAAACGTATGGATGCAGTAAGATTCTTCAGGACTACAGCATTAGCCTTCTCTTTCTTGATTTCCAAATCTTTCTATAATAGTGGCCTTTAAAAGGAGATTTCTGGCCTTTCCCTCCACTACTAGCATTGTAAAATGTGCGTTTAATTCATTAAAATATTATGACACATGCAATTTGATAACTGTTGCTGTTCTCTTACCAGAAAATTACACACATAATATTTTGAAAGGCACCCTATAAGATTCAGCGTTGACTATAGGTTCAGTATTACTGTTACTATAGTATTGAAATAATAATGGCCTTTAAACGGCGATTTTTTGCCTTTATTTCTGCTACTAGCATAATAAAATATGTGGCTAATTTATTCATTTAATATAACGCATGCGTCAAATACTGAAATTTGATTGGCTGTTGCTTTTCTATAGATTGTGTATTGCCTGGACTATAACCTGCTACTAGCAGTAATACGCGGCCTTTAAAAGACGCCTTTTGGGCCTATATATCTGCTAGTAGCAGCCTAGAATCTGTGGTTTATATCTGCTATTAGCAGGGTAAACGAACAGGATCGGGTGCAAATAGAATGATGTCAAGTCTTGTCGTTAGTGTCTATATTTTTGTCTGACCAGGCAGATTTAATATAGTCGTTACGTGAAGTATAATCCGAAAAGACGTTTCAATTCCTTAGCCTTTTATGATTTCCAGGTATGTTATATGATATATTTTTGTTTGTTAAAAGTCACGATGTATCATTAAAAGGCCAAAAGGGAAAATAAATAAATTATAAATATAGGTCTACTGTTAATATTCTATCATCAGCTATAAGAATATATTTGATTATTTATTATTGATGAAAGTGGTTGTAAAAACAATATATAATTGAAATTACGAAAGCACAGGCCGAGGAGAAGGTTCAGTACCAACAATAACAGTTATGTGCAAAAAATAGTGAGTAAGAGGGGAAAAAAAAAAAAAAAAAAAAAAAAAATTTCTGAAACTGATTGATACATTGCAATTTATGAAAAACTGTAACCAGCATCTGCTTAAATGCAAATTTAAAATAAGAGGAAAATAATGATTATACTATTATAGGTTTTAGTCTGCTCTGGACTATAATATCACTTAAATTTATATTACGCTTAAATGCAATAATTAATTTTTTGTGGAAAATATCAGGGAAAATGTGTTGGAGGCGTTTATACATTTCTTTGATAATGGGTACGGCTTGGCAGGATGTACTACTGAAAAGTATAACAAAAGGAATTATCTGATAGTCAACTTGAACATTTAAACCATTGGGTCTCATCGTATTAAGTTTATTTATCCAGTAGTTTTCTCTAAGCAGTCGAAAAGTTCTAGTTGGAATATCAGTCTGTTCATAAATTTGTTCAATAGGGGTGATTCTTGCATTATTTATGTGATGGTCTGTTTGGGTTTGAAATGTTTAGCCACAGTTTTATCCAAATTATGATTTATATCAAATCTATGGCCATTGAATCGGGTTCTCAATTTATTTTTTGTTTCTCCAATATACTGTTTTTGACAAGCTGTACATGATATGAGGTAGATGATATTGTTGCTGTCACAAGTAGGATTTTCTTCTATGGCAAATTTGGCATTATTAGAGGTATTGAAAAAGAAGGGAGTTGAGATGAAAAAGGGACAAGTTAGACAAGAAGATTTCAGACAGGGTTTTAAACAAACACCGAGGATTTCAACATTCGGGGCATTGTTTTTAGCCTTAAGTTCGCAAAGGGTTAAATTTTTTTATTTTGCGTAAAAACCGCTTCGCATAACCCCGCTGCTGCAATTGTTTGAAAACAATTGCACATGCCTCCTCAAAGTCCTTTTCCCGCGTACAAATTCGGTGGAACCGTAATATTTGGGATTTGATTACCCCTGAAAAGGTGTGTTTAGGATGAAAAGATGATTTGAACAAAAGTTGGGGGGTGTCAGTTTCCTTAAAGAAAACCTTGATATCTAATTTCCCAGAAGTAGTAAAATCATTGTCCTTGAATACTGTCGTATCAAGGAAATCTATACGGTTTTCGCTAATTTTGGCTGTTAGTTTTACTGAAGGGTGGTAATTATTGAGAATATCGAAATATTCCCAGAATTCTTCTATGGTATGTGTCCAAACTATGAAAATATCGTCAAGGAAACGGACGTAAAAATATGGGAGTAATGGACAAAGAAGAGATACTTCTCTTTCCCATTCTGCCATGAATATGTTGGCGTATGAAGGGGCAAATCGTTTGCCCATGGCAGTACCAGAGATCTGAAGGTATACTTTTTCATTAAAGGTGAAGTCATTTCTACTCAGACATATTTCCAATAAGTTTAATATCGCGGTGTCAGGGCGGCTGATGTCAGGATGCCTGTCAAAAGCCTTTCTTACAGCGCGGAGACCAGAAACATTATCTATCCGAGTGTACATGCTTTGAACATCAAGGGAGATTAGAATGGCATTTTTTGGTATTTTTAGCTGATTGATTTTTGAAACAAAGGTAATAAAAAATGATCAATGTATTCCGAGATCCGGTAGGATTCACTTGAACAATCAGATATGATTTGGTATCTGATATGGTACAAACCATTCAGTAGCTGGATCTTTATGAATTTTAGGTAAGGTATATAAATGGCGCTGTCTAATTTGTGAGTCGGGATTCAAATAATAAAATTGTTTGTCATTAATAAAGTTTTGTTCAAGTAATTTTGAAAGAATATTTAATATCAAACTAGCTGTTTCATGATTGCCAAAATTTGGTAATGTTCAGTATTACCTAATTGGGTTTCAGCTTCTTGAATGTAATCATCTCTATTCAGTATGACACAGCAACTACCTTTATCACTTTTTCTAATGATGATAGATTGGTCATTTTTTAGGGAGTTCAAAGCAGTACGCTCCGCGTGTGATAGATTCGATTTATCATGTACCAGAGGTATATGAGATATTTCATTGTTCATTTCATCGAAAACTTTTAAAATTTCTTGATTCAATAAGGCCATCACAGGGCGTAAAAGTTGATTTTTCTACAAATTTTGGTAATAGGACCCCGAGAAGGACTTTTCCTGTAAAAATAGCTCAATCTCAATAGTCGTTGAAATTTTGCAACTGCTTCGTGAACTGGTGCTAGGGATTTTGGCGAAGGTATGGATTTTAGACCCTTATCTAAGAGTTTCTCGTCGTTTAGGTTTAGGGATTTGTGGCTTAGGTTAACAATTGTCTTACCAACTGTACTGTGTTTGGAACTAGGCCCCCCGTTTCTAGTTTAAAGGATTTAAGTTGTTAATCCAGTGGTTGAAGAGATGATCTGCCGTTACAGGAACCCAGTGTGTGAGATCATTCCTGACTTTGATTGGTCCTGGTGCTGGTGCTATGACATTTATATCAGTAGGTGGCTGGCTGGTTATGAGGTCGTTGAAGGTTTGGAGGTTCTTACTCTCGTTTTCAAATTTCGACTGGAAAACTGATGCTGTAGGGATATGAGTAATATGGGTGGTGGTGTTAGGAAAGATAGTTTTAACTGTATCCAAGAGATCTAATAAATTTCGATAAATAGTGCGACCATCTTCAGATCTATTCTTGAAACCAATTTCGTAGAATAAGGTGGCGTGGTGAATATGAAGAAGGGACAAAGTTGTTGAGGATATTCTTGATATGCCATATCTTACCACCTGGATAGGATTCCATTTGAACATCATCTTGGCCTTTTGGAATGTTGCTGATGTTCGATGATCCAATTATAAGACTAGAACTGTGAACAGCTCCGAGCGTGGCAACTGTGCGTTATCCCATGGATTTCGAACATTTTGAAATTTCTAACCTGCTAGCTTTCAATTCCGGTACTTTTCAGCCTACAATTGGAAGCGTAAACTTTCCGCTATATAGGCAATTTTTTCTACTATAAGTTTCTACTATCAGTTCCTTATTAGATTTTTGTACATGTCTAAGATTTCGGTAGGATATTTACATAAATTCCAAACTCAAATTTAAGTAGGTAGTAAGATGTCGATTTGTCATGAAATTTAAACTCTCTATATTCAAATTTAAACATTATTTTGTAACTTTGGTTGTAATTAACATAGAGAGAAAATTCAAGCTATGTGATAATTTGCTAATTCACAGCTTTATAAAGAGATATTTTTTGAATTTGTATGCAAAAATTTTACAAAAAAATAAATAAATTTTATTAGCAATTGGAATTTTTTTCTTCTCGAGGGATGCAAATTATTTTGTATAGCTAATGTACTGTTTTTGCTTACATTCTTGAATTACACGGGATGTAGGGTCGCCTGAAATGAGATAAAAAAAAAAACGGAAGTCCCCACGCCCAAACCGGAAGTGATCAAAAAATTTTGATGATATATTTTTAATTGTGTTGCGTATTTATCTGTATCCTGTAAATTTCAGATCGATCCGAACATTAGAGCCTGAAAGTGTAATATAACCGTCCAAAATTGCAAAATAGTCAGATTTCGGTGGGCTATAAAACCGGAAGTTAATATTTGTCATGCAATATCAGCACATCTATAGACAGCTGAGGTCAAGGACATTCTACATCTCAAATGCCAAGGTCATTGAAGGTCAAGGTCACGAGATATAGAGTTTTAAATTTTCGAAAAATTCGAACGGGCATAAAAACAATTCAAATTCGAAAATCAAAATTCTGTTCCCAACATTTTTTAGATAAAGTATCAAGGTTTCGATAGACACCAAAATCATAAAAATCGGTTAATAATTGGCGGACTTATTAAATTTTTAAGAAAATTTGCCATTTTTGAAAACTGCGCATGCGCAACATTCAATTTAATTTTTCTTCATCTCAGGGGATTAAAATCATTTAGTATAGCTAAAATATACTGTTTTTGTTTAGAATCTTGAATTACATGGGAAGCAGGGTCGCCCGACATGAGACGAAAAAAACGGAAGTCCCCACGCCCAAACCGGAAGTGATCAAAAAATTTTGATGATGTAGTTTTAATTGCGCTGCCTATCTATCTATATCCTGTAAATTTCAGACCGATGCGACTATTAGGGCCCGGGCTAGCTTGAAATCTTATTTGCATATTATGCAATTAGCCACTTTCGGTTTAGCGAAAATTTCATGTTAGATATTCATTTTTGATTCCAGCTCATATAAAAACCATTGGTGAAAACAGAAATAGTCTATCTTTTTCCGTTTGGGCTAGCGAGCTTCCCAAAAAAAAAAAAAAAAAAAAAAAAAAACTAGAACTGTGAACAGCTCCGAGCGTGGCAACTGTGCGTTATCCCATGGATTTCGAACATTTTGAAACTTCTAACCTGCTAGCTTTCAATTCCGGTACTTTTCAGCCTACAATTGTAAGCGTAAACTTTCCGCTATATAGGCAATTTTTTCTACTATAAGTTTCTACTATCAGTTCCTTATTAGATTTTTGTACATGTCTAAGATTTCGGTAGGATATTTACATAAATTCCAAACTCAAATTTAAGTAGGTAGTAAGATGTCAATTTGTCATGAAATTTAAACTCTCTTTATTCAAATTTAAACATTATTTTGTAACTTTGGTTGTAATTAACATAGAGAGAAAATTCAAGCTATGTGATAATTTGCTAATTCACAGCTTTATAAAGAGATATTTTTTGAATTTGTATGCAAAAATTTTACAAAAAAATAAATAAATTTTATTAGCAATTGGAATTTTTTTCTTCTCGAGGGATGCAAATTATTTTGTATAGCTAATGTACTGTTTTTGCTTACATTCTTGAATTACACGGGATGTAGGGTCGCCTGAAATGAGATAAAAAAAAAACGGAAGTCCCCACGTCCAAACCGGAAGTGATCAAAAAATTTTGATGATATATTTTTAATTGTGTTGCGTATCTATCTATATCCTGTAAATTTCAGATCGATCCGAACATTAGAGCCCGAAAGTGTAACATAACCATCCAAAATTGCAAAATAGTCAGATTTCGGTGGGCTATAAAACCGGAAGTTAATATTTGTCATGCAATATCAGCACATCTATAGACAGCTGAGGTCAATGACATTCTACATCTCAAATGTCAAGGTCATTGAAGGTCAAGGTCACGAGATATAGAGTTTTAAATTTTCGAAAAATTCGAACGGGCATAAAAAAAATTCAAATTCGAAAATCAAAATTCTGTTCCCAACATTTTTTAGATAAAGTATCAAGGTTTCGATAAACACCAAAATCATAAAAATCGGTTAATAATTGGCGGACTTATTAAATTTTTAAGAAAATTTGCCATTTTTGAAAACTGCGCATGCGCAACATTCAATTTAATTTTTCTTCATCTCAGGGGATTAAAATCATGTAGTATAGCTAAATTATACTGATTTTGTTTAGAATCTTGAATTACATCGAAAGCAGGGTCGCCCGACATGAGACGAAAAAAACGGAAGTCCCCACGCCCAAACCGGAAGTGATAAAAAAAAATTGATGATGTAGTTTTAATTGCGCTGCCTATCTATCTATATCCTGTAAATTTCAGACCGATGCGACTATTAGGGCCCGAGCTAGCTTGAAATCTTATTTGCATATTATGCAATTAGCCACTTTCAGTTTAGCGAAAATTTCATGTTAGATATTCATTTTTGATTCCAGCCCATATAAAAACCATTGGTGAAAACAGAAATAGACTATCTTTTTCCGTTTGGGCTAGCGAGCTTCCCAAAAAAAAAAAAAAAAAAAAAAAAAAAAAAAAAATAATCCGAACGAAAACAAAGCGTGACAAATTTTATTTGCCACGCAAAAAAAATAATCCGAACGAAAACAAAGCGTGACAAATTTTATTTGCCACGCAAAAAATAATCCGAACGAAAACAAAGTGTGACAAATTTTATTTGCCACGCAATAAATATGGTAAAATAATTTGTCGGTGTCAACTGATAGCCAATTCTTGTGGAGAATTAAAACAACAATCGTCTAGAATAACCAATCAGTTGTTAAAACAGATCTCTGATCATCGTCAATTTTAGAATCATACTTTCTGTTTGCCTATTAACGATAGGATATATTATTGTAAAAATCGTTTCAGTCATCCGCTGATTTTGAAGTATTTATAACAATTATGATTTGTTGCAATGACTTTAATTGTCTTGGTGTTTGTATTTTGGACATTTATGTTTTTTATAATATTTATGTCATACAGTGACTGAGCTTTATCGAAGAAAAAAAGAAAAAAAACCCTGAATATAAAAATATTTCTTCTAATGTAACTTTTTAAAATTTAATAAAGAATGAAGAATAAATAATATCCTATCCTATATTTGTATGTTTTTAATTAAAACCGTAGCCTAATTAAATTATAAAATAATTTTTTTGATTTACTTCCCTTGGAAAACAGATTATTATAATAACGTGCACGTCATGCTGCCTGGCTGGGCTCATTCAAGAGTGAACTCTCGTTGAAGTAACACTTGTTGATGCCATCGTTATCACTTGTAAATTCTTCAACCAAATTTTTGTTATTTTGTCAAGTTCGGAGAGCTAGCCAAAAGACCAAAAATGTCAAAAAGACATAGAAAAAATTCGCCTCAGGAAGTGTTTGGTAAATGTGACATTATTTCATGGAAAACATGATCATGCTTTCAGATACCACAGAGCCCATGCAGTTAAGATTGAAATGATGGCAATATTCTGCAACTTGTTAAATTTATCTCAAGATGATCAAATTCACGCCGATGATCTGAAAGATGCTAAAAGAAATGAAACATATTTAAGTTATCGTCTAGAGAATGACGTCATTCAAATCATTGCCAATGTAGTTCATCAATGCTCATTTTCGCCTCGACAAGTTACTAACTTGTGAGATATCGTTGAGCGGTTTATCATGTTCTACGAATCGGATGGTGCAAGTTCCGAAGAATTTAAGAATGTTTTATAGACGATCAGTCGATATCAATATGTTACATTGTATCATGAGATCAGTAGATATCAATGTATTACGCTGTATCATAAAATCAGTTGATATCAATGTGTTACGGTGTATCACAAGATCAGTCGATATCAATAACCGTGTTGCCACTTGGGCAAAGAGCCGGCTTTAAGCTAGCTTTTGTGTGTTTCCACTTGTTAAATTGCCGAACCGTTACGGCTTTTTCTCGTTCGGCAATCGAGAAGTACTAGTTTTACGGTCTCACGTGCAACATCGGTAGTCTTGTACATCGCGACCTGTCAATAATGTGCCACTTTTTTGATCGAGACTAAAGTGGTTCGGGAACCAGAAAAACTCAGTGGAAACGCAGCGTGTTCGGCAATAAATCTGGCTTTGTTCGCAATTCTAAGTGGAAACGCAGTTAATGTGTTACGTCGTATCATAAGAACAATCGATATCAATGTGTTACGGTGTATCATAAGATCAGTCGATATCAATGTGTTACGGTGTATTATAGGATCAGTCGATATCAATTAGTTACGGTGTATCATAAGATCAATAGATATCAATGTATTACGATGTATCTTAAGATCAGTAGATATCAATGTGTTACAGTGTATCATAAGATCAGTAGATATCAATGTATTACGCTGTATCTTAAGATCAGTCGATATCAATATGTTACAGTGTAACATAAGATCAGTCGATATCAATGCGTTACATTATGTCATAAGATCAGTCGATATCAATGTGTTACATTATGTCATAAGATCAGTCGATATCAATGTGTTACAGTGTAACATAAGATCAGTCGATATCAATGCGTTACATTATGTCATAAGATCAGTCGATATCAATGTGTTACATTATGTCATAAGATCAGTCGATATCAACGGTGTATCACAAGATCAGTCGATATCAATGTGATACGGTGAATCACAAGATCAGTCGATTCCAATGTGTTACGGTGTATTATAAGATAAGTCGATATCAATATGTTACATCATTTATTAAATCTAAAAGAACTTCCTTAAAATGATAATTATAAAATCTATACATACTTCTCAAAAATAGAATAAACTCTGGCAGTTCAAATCTCCAGTGAATCATGACTAAAATATAAAAATGGTTGGTCGAGAGAGTTTTATAAAGAATTTATAACAATTTTAAGATATATTCTAACAAAGCACTAAAAAATGTTTACAGGTGTTATGAAACAATGCGTCAACAATAAATTGCATTATAATAATTAAAGGGAGATAACTACTATTCTTATAGCTGGCTCCATTCAGCATTAAACATATATATAAATATATATTATGCAAAAAATGTCTTTGGTAGTTGATAAGTTATGGTATTAAGTATCCATTGTCGACATAATCAATTACATATGTTTGTTCTATATCGCCAGAAAGAGGGCAAATAGTGCATCAGAATTAGAAAACTTATTGTGATACAGCTATCCAATATTTCAGATTGCAACAAAGCTAGAAATTAATGTTTTACAACTATATAAGCATACCATGGCTAGATTCTGTCAAGAATATTTTTATAACTTTGACAAACAATATTCAAATAAAAATAAATTTCAAAAATTAAGTTAGTTATATGTTAATGTAAAGTTTAAATATTTTAAACAAAAATCATACAAAAACGATAAAAAAAAACTCGAGTATCACTTTCAGGTCGTTGTGTTCTTGGTATTGGAGGAATGTTTATAGTTTGGGCGATATTTACTGGAAACGGTAGCAATAGAAGTGATTTTAAAAACATGAATTATTATACACCTAAACAGGGAGTGAATCAAACATTTTAAACAGTCTTTTTTTTTATTCTGATTTGACAAAACTATATATCTATAAACAACTCAACTATTCCAGCCGTAGTTCCAGGGATGAGCTCCCTGTGCACCCTGATAAAATAAAAGCAATATAATTTAATTCAATTCGTTATATAAGTACTTGCCAAGAATCCCAGCACCATTCTTTTCCAGATCTTTAATCTGGCTATAATAGTATGGAATATATAACCAACAGAAAAAGTTATTTCTAAAATTGACGATGATCAGAGATCTGTTTTAACAACTGATTGGTTATTCTAGACGATTGTTGTTTCAATTCTTCACAAGAATCGGCTATCAGATGACAGCGACAAATTGTTCTACCATATTTATTATAATCTTGTTTCACGTAATCATCTTCATCAATATATAAATACACTGAAAACTTTCCGCCATGTTCTTTTTTCAGAAAAGCAATCTGGGAAAAATCCAAGATGTCTGTCGCTGGGCCGGAAACACATGTTTTTATCATAAAAGTTCCATAAAATTCGCGGGAAGTTACATTCGGGTGCCGAATTTTATTATCATACCCCAGAGCCACTGATAAAGCTGCCTGGAAACTGCTGGGTTGGTTCATGAAATTGTAAAGATTAAAAAGTGCCTGGGAAATTCTTTTGTTAATCTCGATAAGTTCGACGTCGACTTTCCCTGTTTTTGGGTCAGTTGTCACCCAAAGATCGACATTAAAAAACACAGATCTAAGATTTATATTAGAACAAAACTTTTGAACCAAATTTTCAACATTTTCCAGAACGTCTGAGGGAGTTGTTGATGGAGTATAACGGAGAAAATCACAAGGTACAGGCTTAGAGTAACTCAAACCGTCATAGTGTCCCCAGAGGTGAAAGGTGCCATCTTGGTCTACCCACCCCTCAGTCGCCATCATTTTGCTATCTGCCACAAATTCTTCGACTAAAACCATATTTTTCATACTAAGAGGAAATTTCTTAATATCTAGATATTTTAGAAACATCGATTTGAACATATCTTGAACTTTATTTGAGGACTGTTTGATTTTAGAAATAGCTTGGATCATTTCGTTCTCGTTTCTAACAACACATTGTCCGTAACCACCAGCAAAATATGGCGGCTTGACGTAAGCTGGATACTTTATTTTTACTTTCCAATCCTCATTATCAATATCGGCAGCAAAATACCAGAATTTATAATCTAACTTGGAGAATATTTTGGTGTAATATTTGTGGTAACAAATAAAACTGGATTCTATCTTACATCCTGGTAAACCGGTTTTTTCTCGGACTATTCCAGCAATCATTTGACCAAGATCACAATTTCCTATCACCAAATCAATCTTCTGCTCCTTGACATATCTGATGGCCTTTTCTATATAACCCACTATATCAAAATCTAAATCCTCGATAGTGTCCACATTCAGAAACCAGCCTGGTAAAGACTCCCCTTTGTCCATCAGATGGTGGAACTGATACTTGGTTGCTCCGAGGTGTTTTCTGTAATCTTTAGTCTGTTCTTCTGTCCTCAAAACAAACAAAATCTGTATTCGTTTCATTTTCTTCAGATTCCAATATTTTAATTATTCTAAAAAAAATAAAAAATAATAATTTTTGTTAATCCAAATTAAGCCAGCACACTTTAATTACACTAAATGATGTTCTTTCCAAAAAAAGCTCGACAGTTCGCCATTTTTTGAGATATTCACAACTAAAAGTCATACTTGCACAAATCAATTATGAAGGCGAGCGTTAACTCGTAAACTATCAACAAATACTTAGTTTGTGATATTAACATCTACTGGAAGCAAACGTTAACTAGCCTCTGCCAATAACTAACTTGTTTCTGATATCAGCATCTAATAGAAGCAAACGTTAACTTGTCATCTACCAACTACTATCTAGTTTCTGATATCAACATCAAATGGAAGTGGACGTTAACTTGTCATCTACCAACAACTATCTAGTTTCTGATATCAGCCTCCGCTGGAAGCAAACGTTAATATGTCGTCTATTTTAACTTTAAACCCTAACCCATTTAAATTCCAGACATTTGACAGTGAAGATAGCTAGTCACAACCTAGAGTAAAACCAACTCACCCTAAACAATCCAACCTTGTCGTTCTTATCAGAAAATATTTAATGAGTGAGTTTAACGTCCTACTCTTCTACTCCTTATGGGGTAATGAAGACAGCCAACGCCATGTAGTGTGAAATGAGGGAAATCTAAGAAAAGACATTAGCCTAAGCCTACTCTTTCTGTGATTTTCAACTGTCGAGGAATCTTTAACACGCACAGCCTGTAGCACATGGGACTTCGTTTTATTGTCCCATCAATATGACTAGACGCCTTTTCCATGTCAACCCCTCAGATTTACAACAGGATAGTCGGAAACAGACTAAAAATCCACAAGTCATAGAATATGAAGACACATGTAATAAAATAGGCTTCCTTTAATATGAACTTTGCAGAAACTCCAGTCATCATATTTTGAGTACATTGAATAAAAAATCTTCTGATTTATTTGAAATTCGAAGATTCGAAGGTAAAGTTGTTTACGGCATATCTGTAGCCAAGCCATGTCAAATAACGAATTTCTTAAATTATCCGTTTGAATGTATTCAACCACGAAAATCTTACAAAATATTTGAAGTATTGAAATGAAGCGTAGAAATAATTGTCCAAATAAAGAAAAGAAACGTATATGATTACCAGGTATGTTATGTAATATATTTTTGTTTGTTAAGTCTATAGTCACGATATATCATTCAAAGGCCAATAGGGAAAATTTCACGAGCAACTATTTTATTTATGAGTCTACTGTCAATATCCTATCATCAGCTATAAGAATATATTTCATATGGCCTTTTTATGATTCGCCTACTAATTTATTGTTTGCCTAGATAAAGTATATATATTGAGAAAGTCAAGGTTGGGTGGTTGTATTGTATTTGATAATAATCGATGTTGATAGTTCGACGTCTGAATACCAACTGTTGGCGGTCAAAAGACCAACAAACATGCTTAATATTTAATATCGGACATCAGTGTAAGGCAATTGGTTTTTGTTCTACCGTCAATGAGTTTAAGGCTACTAATTCCCATCAGTATAAACAAACTGATTAGAATTCGATTACTAACTAGCTAATGTTGCTGAAGGCTAGTATTGATTGATTAATATTTGTGATGTATTACAGGGTTTGGTCACTTTTAATTGAACGGAGTGCAGAAGAGTAGGACGTAAAGCTCCATTCATTTGAATTTCATTTCGAGTTGCCTGATATTCAAGGGATTGTAAGAGGTTTCGGGGACACTGATACCATCAATTTACACAATTTCAATTTTCAGTCGGATGTCTAAAACTGAAACAAGGTGTTTGATAACCCTATTAATCGCAAACTACGCTTGTATCATATAATACAAATATACGATTATGCGATTAGTGACAACATTTTTTTACAATTTTACAAATCAAATATTGCATTGAAATGGATTTCTGTGACGTTATAAATGATTTACCTCCAATTTTATCCCTTTCCCGAAACAAATAAAATCTCGTGCACCTAGAGGGATGAATTTGTACTTAAAAAAGTACTTTAATAGATTTATAGGTTTATAGGTTAAAGCGATACTGCGTCTTAGTTAAAATCTTAGTTCTCATGAAAGGTCAATATGAGTATATATTCATTAGTGAACTTACCTGGTGTCATAAAGTAATAAAATCCCTTAAATTTTGGAAAACTCACAAAACTTAGTAATTATTGGAAAACGCTTAATCTATTTATTAAGCGTTGTTCAATAATCAGATGCACCTTTTTGGATAATAACTAAGGTTTTTTTTGGTTTTTTTTTATGGCAGCAGATGTATATACCGATTTATATAATAAATATGCTCTTATAGGCCACGTTTAAAATGTTTAAATTTTAGGTACATTCCAAGACACAGTATCCCTTTAACGCCCATCATATTTGCCAACCCTGCTCAATCTATATATATTTTTTTGTTCTTTGAGGTGGGGGGGCTATTTTTATTATTTAAAACAAACATTCACTTAAATCTGAACACTGTGGAATATTTTAGTGCTAGACTATTTACGCTATCCTAATAACAGGTATCCAGCCATGCTCGGAACTGTTCATATTTCTCATTGTATTCTTGTATATTGTTTTATATAAATATTGTTAACCTAATATTATGGTTATTAATAAATGTCTTCACCTGATTATCTGTTTGAGTCATTTGTCTTAAAGTTAAACAAGCCCAACAGCCGAGGAAATGATTTAAACCAATCTACACTGTTGTACTGGCTTGTCATGGTGAATAGAATAAAATTTCTGGTTCTGTTAATTCACAAATATTTCAAGTGATACTGCATTTTAGCCTGAACATAAACTTTTAGTTCTCAAAAATGGGCTTCATGATTATATATATTCATCAGTGAACTTAACTGGTGTCATAACGTAACAGAATCCTTTAAAATCTGGAAAACTCACAAAACTAAGTCATTTAAAAATCAAATTCATTTATGGATAATTACTTAGTTTTTTTATATTCACTTATTTTGTTATGTTATTTATGGCAGCAGGTATATTTACTAATGAATATATACTCTTGTTGGCAAAGTTTAAAATTGTATGTTCATTAAGACCTAATATCCCTTTAATATACAATTTCTACCTTTACAGGTCATTAAAAATATATAAGGTGTGATAAATTAACTTAATAACACACTGCCCACCTAGGAAATTTTTGTGAAAACCACTTCGTCTTTTAACTGACTGTTAAGTATTAAATCGCACTCTTAAATATTGATTGTATCAATGGTAGGCATTTTCATAAACCCACGGTAATAATTTGGTATTTGAATTTCTTGTATTATGTATTTCTATGTTAAGTTATGTTGATGCACCACTACTCCAAGTATATATTACCTTACACACGCCCACTATAGTTCTTATTATTGACCTTTCTTGATTTTTATACCGAACTGGTCTGATGACACTATGTTACCTTCAAACATTAGACAAATTATTGAGTTTCATCCGAAAAAAGAAAAACGTTTCTTAACTTTTTTCCTACTATTTTTCTGAGAATCGGAATAGCAAGGTTAAATTGGTACGTTAGTCTTTAAAGTCTGCGTTGTTAAAAATATATAGCACTATATACTTAAAATTTGTATTAACAGTTGAAAATGTTTATCCGAAATTTTGAACTTTTTTCACTTTTTTTTAAGCGATACAGAAGGACAATGCGTTTCTTTTCAATGTTAACTTACAACACACTCCACTTTAATAAACTCAGATATTCTAAAATAGTAGTACTATTTATAGGCTAATTTCAATCGAAAAATATAAAAAAAATCCAAAAACTACTTTTCACAAATTATAGTTCAGTCTATATACTGTTTTGTCAAATATAAAGAACGTTATTAACTTACATGATCAAATAATAATATATTAGCTCTGCCTTTCCAGTTTCTATACTGAACTGGTTTGAATTAATCCCACTGGACGTTGACACCTTTAATTGAAATAGTGAGTTGAATCACCTATACGAAATAAGGTTACTCTCTTGTAAAATATGATTATAACTTGAGACGGTCCAATACTAATGTTAACCCTTTTCAACTGAACTGTTCTGTACTGAAAGTACTTTAGTGTATCTTCGCCTATCAATGATAGTCGTGATATGTTAGACGAATTATCTATTAATTATGTTAAGTTAAGTAAAACAGACCTGACATATAGTGACATGCGATGCTCCAATAATTTTAACAAATAAGATGTGCATATATGAAGACGTATAATTTACATCAACATAATAATAAAATAAAAAATAACAACCATCCCAGTTTCCCCTCTCTAAAGCTGCCCCCACACCCTAATGATTACAAGTTATGTTAATGTGTTTGGTTTCGAATAATGAAAGTGGTAATTAGTACCGAATACGAACGCGTGAGAGTTGTAATTACAACTGTCATGTTTCCCTATCACTGGTGATTGGTTCCCTCTACGAAAACCTACGAATCACCCTTTTCCAAAAAGCCTCAAATGTTTGTCCAAATTTTAATGTTTTTAATACAGACGAGAAGTTGAGTTTTTTAATGTGCAATGAAATTATTTTACCTTTATTTGCCACTACCTTGCATAAGATGTATTTGATAAGAAAAAACACCATTGTCTAGGAATTTTCAGTCGCTTTTATATGGATTTATTAGTTTAATTATTTTATGTATAGTAAGTTTTATACTGTGATTTTTAAGTTATTTATCCCACAGGATGTAATCAATTTACTTAACTTCATATTTTTTTAGTCTTTTTTACCATCCTGAATGGAATATTAAAGTAAACTTGTTTAAAATGACAGTGTCTCGTAAGCCTTAAAGGCTGGACATCCAAATTTTATGTATTCTTTTATGTAAATATTATTATGTATATGGATGTGTGACACTTTAATAAAATTATTATTATTATTATTATTATTATTATTATTATTATTATTATTATTATTATTATTATTATTATTATTATTATTATTATTATTATTATTATTATGTGAGGACAATTTTTGTATAATAAAACTCATCAGAACATTTTGTAAATCATAACTATGGTCAATTTTATTTCGCCAAAGAAACGCCAATGCAGAAGAGTAGGACGTAAAACTCCATTCATTTCATTTTAATTGAAAATCAAGTATAAATTAAGACATACCCCCACACACACAAATATTATATTATATTTTGTTATATAAAACGTAATAATACCAAAATGTTATCGCTACTTGTTTCAGTAGTAAAGACATATATATTTTTTATGTTAGTGTTATTTTGTTATTTACTTGATTTATATACGACTGTGGATCAGAAGCAAACTACTATAGTTATATAATATATATTGCATACTTAGCACCGATGGGCTGATATCATATGGAAACTATTTTTGTAGTATTTTTATATAGCATCTCGTGTATTATGACACTGTAGAAACAGGAAAGGTTAGCAAACCCACAAAAGCTGTAATATCACATTACTTTGCGGTTTGCTGTTGTCACTATTCAATATTTTATCACCCTACATGATACGCTTCGATTCGTTAAAAATAAATGTTTTTAGGGGGGGGGGGCTTTGTAGCAAATTATTGGATTACAGACTAAACTAAGAGTGAAGAAGACCGAATACAACTATGTGTTGGGTAAAGATTCCTGTATGTGAATTGAAACGTTGCAAAAATTAAAGGAAGGAGTAGTATATCCATAATGGTGTTCTTATTATAATGTTCTATCTACATCTAAATGTCATTTAAGGATTATACAGAATACAACCGTTCTGTTTAATATCCGAACTACCTCTCAACTGAACCAATCTCACTAAATCTTGTCATCTTCTTTCATTGGTTGCATTTTAACAAAAGTGGATCTTTTATTTTGTTTATTTGATGTTTAACCCTTTTATAATCTTATAATAACCTTACATTGTCGTATATTAATCGTTGAATTATATTGTCCTCTCTTAGTTTCCATATATAGTTTATTACCAAACGCCTTTCGGCATATAAGTATTTTATAAATAACAAAATACATAATTCAAGTTTTCTAACTGAACTGATCTCTCTGGACCTAGACAATAACTGAGTTTGTTTTTATGTTGTTTTGGAAATAGGCTATAGTTTTAATCCTATTGTTTACCGGATTATAATACCGCAGTAGGTTTAATACTAGAACAATAGCTATTCGCAAATTGGGAACCCGCCCACGAGTCAATGGTTAGATTAATGAGTTTGAAGTGAGTTTCCTCCCCTGTCCATTCAGTTTCATTACTTTTGTCTTTGTGCTCAAAATGGTAGTTTATTTCAATCTCTTGAAAAGTTATATTTCTTGATCTTATTTCATCATTTAGTACAATTTTCCTCAAATTTGCTTCTCTGGTATATGTATATAGTAGAGTTTAGGGTGGTTAGAAGGTCACTATTTAACATAAATTGTTGGCACAGAGTGAGGTAAGTGTCATTCTATAGATGGTATTTTCAAATTTCTTAAATTGAACACAGGGATGGAATTGGCTTCTAGCCCGTCTTGACAATTCAGTGACTCCTACTCGACCATCTTGACAAAGTCATGTTATTACCAACTTAATCTTAGACCCTAACTGAAATAGTTACTTTCTATTAATCACAGAAGTTTGGAAATGAAGTCGGGGAACAAATCGGAATCCTCGACAGAGAGCCTGTAAACTAAAGGCCATAATGTTTTCAGTCTGTCTGCTGTGGGTTATCAATGTGAACGGCCACAATCTGAGACTGAAGTTTAATTTTAAATATTGGTAAAACTAGAGACAATATAATATCAGTTGTTCGATTTCATTCGTCTATCTCGGCTGTCTATCCACATATTCAACAGTCTCCTACAGTGAGATAATGATATGTGATATCTGTCAGTCAAATCATCTTTTAAATCTTAACTTTAGCCTCATCCAAGTGGCGAAGAATTCATCTTCGGTTTCAATATTCTCACCGAGACTTCACTTCCGGCATAAATAAAGTAACGATGAATAACGGTAATAATTCACACCTTGAGACAGAAATATAAGCCATGGTGAAGCAGTTAGTTCAAGAAAAAACTGAAGGTTATAGAAGTTACTTATTCTTTGATTTCAGTTGAAAAGTCCAACGATCACCTGTTTAAGGGAGGTAATAAGACAACAAGGTTACAGCCAACTATCTGTTGAAGATTGGATTGTGTCAAAACTAAATGACGATTAACTGACCTTAGTGTTGCTCTTATCTGTTAAGTTAATTATTTAATTTTGATATATTCATGGCCCTTTTTTTGCTCATGTTTGATAAGTTTTCTGATGTTAGTTAATATAACAGTCTCCAAAAATAATAGAGGGAGGTAACTATAAAATACAGACTACAGACTACAACTGAGTAGTTCATCCTTGCTATATTTTGTTTAATATTTTGTATACATTAGAAGTACTAGATGTTTGTTTCTCCCATTATTCAATGAAATTTAAGTAGTGTCTGAATTTGTTTTACCTTTACGCATATTTTAAAAGAAATTTTGAAGTGAATCCTAGGTTTTCTATGATTGTATAGCTGGGGTCCTCGAAACTTACATATATCGTATACAAAATTTAAATAACTAGCCACAATTGTATGATTAAAAGTGACTAATAAATAACTTGGAATGAGTAAACGACTGCCAAATTTTACGTAAGGAAGTGATTTCCAAAAAAAGAAATAAAAAATAAAATTAGGAAGTTAATCTCTTATTAATATTTGACAAATCTTACATCACTACATCAGGACTTTTTGTTAAAAATTAATCAATTATTCAATCATAAAAAACAACATTGTCTATTAATATTATCAATTATTCAATCATAAAAAACAACATTGTCTATTAATATTATCAATTATTCAATCATAAAAAACAACATTGTCTATTGACCGTTGTCTTATCAATTCCAATGCTCACACCAAGTTTCATTTAAATCCATTGAAAATTGTAGCTTCTATTTTGTCTACAACAAATATAGAGGCAGGGGCAATAACTCCAAAACTGTTTATCGCAAAATCGTCCAAATCGAACTTAACCGCCCTCTTATCAATTCCAATGCTCATACCAAGTTTCATTAAAATCCATAGATAATTGTAGCTTGTAATTGTAGAAAATGAATTTTTACGCAATTTTACTTAGTCAAGGGCAATTACTCATAAACTATTCATCAAAAAATCGTCAAATTTGAATTTCTGATAAAAACTGTAGCCTATATCGTGGATATAACCCAAATTTGACGCGTTTTTACTAAGTCAAGGGCAATAACTCAAAATCTGTTCATGCGATAATTTCCATTTTCGAACTTGACCGAGATATCATCAATATATACATGTATACCAAGTTTCATTAAGATCGGATAAAAACTGTAGCCTCTATTGTGGATACAACCCAAATTTGACGCGTTTTTACTAAGTCAAGGGCAATAACTCAAAATCCCTTCATGTGAAAATTTCCATTTTCAAACTTGACCGAGATATCATCAATATATACATGTATACCAAGTTTCATTAAGATCGGATAAAAACTGTAGCCTCTATTGTGGATACAACCCAAATTTGACGTGTTTTTACTAAGTCAAGGGCAATAACTCAAAATCCGTTTTCCATTTTCAAACTTGACCGAGATATCATCAATATATACATGTATACCAAGTTTCATTAAGATCGGATAAAAACTGTAGCCTCTATTATGGATACAACCCAAATTTGACGCGTTTTTACTAAGTCAAAGGCAATAACTCAAAATCCATTCACTCGATAATTTCAATTTTCGAACTTGACCGAGATATCATAAATATATACATGTATACCAAGTTTCATTAAGATCGGATAAAAACTGTAGCCTCTATCGTGGATACAACAAATATGGACGGACCGACCGACGGACGGACGGACGGACAGGGGCGACGGCAATATACGTCCACATTTCCATGTGGGCGTATAAAAATCCAAAAGACTACTTTTCACCAATTATACTTCAGTCTATATACAGTTATGTCAAATATAAAGAAACGTTATTAACTTACATGATCCAATAATAATATATTAGCTCTGCCTTTCCAGTTTCTATACTGAACTGGTTTGAATTAATCCCACTGGACGTTGACACCTTTAATTGAAATAGTGAGTTGAATCACCTATACGAAATAAGGTTACTCTCTTGTAAAATATGATTATAACTTGAGACGGTCCAATACTAATGTTAACCCTTTTCAACTGAACTGTTCTGTACTGAAAGTACTTTAGTGTATCTTCGCCTATCAATGATAGTCGTGATATGTTAGACGAATTATCTATTAATTATGTTAAGTTAAGTAAAACAGACCTGACATATAGTGACATGCGATGCTCCAATAATTTTAACAAATAAGATGTGCATATATGAAGGCGTATAATTTACATCAACATAATAATAAAATAAAAAATAACAACCATCCCAGTTTCCCCTCTCTAAAGCTGCCCCCACACCCTAATGATTACAAGTTATGTTAATGTGTTTGGTTTCGAATAATGAAAGTGGTAATTAGTACCGAATACGAACGCGTGAGAGTTGTAATTACAACTGTCATGTTTCCCTATCACTGGTGATTGGTTCCCTCTACGAAAACCTACGAATCACCCTTTTCCAAAAAGCCTCAAATGTTTGTCCAAATTTTAATGTTTTTAATACAAACGAGAAGTTGAGTTTTTTAATGTGCAATGAAATTCTTTTACCTTTATTTGCCACTACCTTGCATAAGATGTATTTGATAAGAAAAAACACGATTGTCTATGAATTTTCAGTCGCTTTTATATGGATTTATTAGTTTAATTATTTTATGTATAGTAAGTTTTATACTGTGATTTTTAAGTTATTTATCCCACAGGATGTAATCAATTTACTTAACTTCATATTTTTTTAGTCTTTTTTACCATCCTGAATGGAATATTAAAGTAAACTTGTTTAAAATGACAGTGTCTCGTAAGCCTTAAAGGCTGGACATCCAAATTTTATGTATTCTTTTATGTAAATATTATTATGTATATGGATGTGTGACACTTTAATAAAATAAATTATTATTATTATTATTATTATTATTATTATTATTATTATTATTATTATTATTATTATTATTATTATTATTATTATTATTATTATTATTATTATTATTATTATTATTATTATTATTTTTATTATTATTATTATTATTATTATTATTATTATTATTATTATTATTATTAGTATGATGTGAGGACAATTTTTGTATAATAAAACTCATCAGAACATTTTGTAAATCATATCTATGGTCAATTTTATTTCGCCAAAGAAACGCCAGAAGGTAGAATAGCTTATTATTAATTGTGCTATTTCACCTAAGTCAATGCAGAAGAGTAGGACGTAAAACTCCATTCATTTCATTTTAATTGAAAATCAAGTATAAATTAAGACATACCCCCACACACACAAATATTATATTATATTTTGTTATATAAAACGTAATAATACCAAAATGTTATCGCTACTTGTTTCAGTAGTAAAGACATATATATTTTTTTTATGTTAGTGTTATTTTGTTATTTACTTGATTTATATACGACTGTGGATCAGAAGCAAACTACTATAGTTATATAATATATATTGCATACTTAGCACCGATGGGCTGATATCATATAGAAACTATTTTTGTAGTATTTTTATATAGCATCTCGTGTATTATGACACTGTAGAAACAGGAAAGGTTAGCAAACCCACAAAAGCTGTAATATCACATTACTTTGCGGTTTGCTGTTGTCACTATTCAATATTTTATCACCCTACATAATACCCTACGATTCGTTAAAAATAAAGTTTTTAGGGGGGGGGGGGCTTTGTAGCAAATTATTGGATTACAGACTAAACTAAGAGTGAAGAAGACCGAATACAACTATGTGTTGGGTAAAGATTCCTGTATGTGAATTGAAACGTTGCAAAAATTAAAGGAAGGAGTAGTATACCCATAATGGTGTTCTTATTATAATGTTCTATCTACATCTAAATGTCATTTAAGGATTATACAGAATACAACCGTTCTGTTTAATATCCGAACTAACTCTCAACTGAACCAATCTCACTAAATCTTGTCATCTTCTTTCATTGGTTGCATTTTAACAAAAGTGGATCTTTTATTTTGTTTATTTGATGTTTAACCCTTTTATAATTTTATAATAACCTTACATTGTCGTATATTAATCGTTGAATTATATTGTCCTCTCTTAGTTTCCATATATAGTTTATTACCAAACGCCTTTCGGCATATAAGTATTTTATAAATAACAAAATACATAATTCAAGTTTTCTTACTGAACTGATCTCTCTGGACCTAGACAATAACTGAGTTTGTTTTTATGTTGTTTTGGAAATAGGCTATAGTTTTAATCCTATTGTTTACCGGATTATAATACCGCAGTAGGTTTAATACTAGAACAATAGCTATTCGCAAAGTGGGAACCCGCCCACGAGTCAATGGTTAGATTAATGAGTTTGAAGTGAGTTTCCTCCCCTGTCCATTCAGTTTAATAACTTTTGTCTTTGTGCTCAAAATGGTAGTTTATTTCAACCTCTTGACAAGTTATATTTATTGATCTTATTTCATCATTTAGTACAATTTTCCTCAAATTTTACTTCTCTGGTATATGTATATAACTGGAATAGCTACTTTCTATTTATCACAGAAGTTTGGAAATGAAGTCAGGGAGCAAATCGGAATCCTCGACAGAGAGCCTGTGAACTAAAGGCCATAATGTTTTCAGTCTGTCTGTTGTGGGTTATCAATGTGAACGGCCACAACCTGAGACTGAAGTTAAATTTTAAATATTGGTGAAACTAGAGACAATATAATATCAGTTGATCTATCTCATTCGTCTATCTCGGCTGTCTATCCACATATTCAACAGTCTCCTACAGTGAGATAATGATATGTGATATCTGTCAGTCAAATCATCTTTTAAATCTTAACTTTAGCCTCATCCAAGTGACGAAGAATTCATCTTCGGTTTCAATATTCCTACCGAGACTTCACTTCCGGCATAAATAAAGTAACGATGAATAACGGTAATAATTCACACCTTGAGACAGAAATATAAGCCATGCTGAAGCAGTTAGTTCAAGAAAAAACTGAAAGTTATAGAAGTTACTTATTCTTTGATTTCAGTTGAAAAGTCCAACGATCACCTGTTTAAGGGAGGTAATAAGACAACAAGGTTACAGCCAACTATCTGTTGAAGATTGGATTGTGTCAAAACTAAATGACGATTAACTGACCTTAGTGTTGCTCTTATCTGTTAAGTTAATTATTTAATTTTGATATATTCATGGCCCTTTTGTTGCTCATGTTTGATAAGTTTTCTGATGTTAGTTAATATAACAGTCTTCAAAAATATTACAGGTAACTTTAAAATACAGACTACAGACTACAACTGAGTAGTTCATCCTTGCTATATTTTGTTTAATATTTTGTATACATTAGAAGCATTAGATGTTTGTTTCTCCCATTATTCAGTGAAATTTAAGTAGTGTCTGAATTCGTTTTACCTTTACGCATATTTTAAAAGAAATTTTGAAGTGAATCCTAGGTTTTCTATGATTGTATAGCTGGGGTCCTCGAAACTTACATATATCGTATACAAAATTTAAATAACTAGCCACAATTGTATGATTAAAAGTGACTAATAAATAACTTGGAATGAGTAAACGACTGCCAAATTTTACGTAAGGAAGTGATTTCCAAAAAAAGAAATAAAAAATAAAATTAGGAAGTTAATCTCTTATTAATATTTGACAAATCTTACATCACTACATCAGGACTTTTTGTTAAAAATTACTCCAGAAGTACCCACAACTCATTTTCTTTTAATTTCAATTTAGAAGTGATACCAACTTCATATTAATATTATCAATTATTCAATCATAAAAACAACATTGTCTATTAATATTATCAATTATTCAATCATAAAAAAACAACATTGTCTATTAATATTATCAATTATTCAATCATAAAAACAACATTGTCTATTAATATTATCAATTATTCAATCATAAAAACAACATTGTCTATTGATATTATCAATTATTCAATCATAAAAACAACATTGTCTATTAATATTATCAATTATTCAATCATAAAAAACAACATTGTCTATTAATATTATCAATTATTCAATCATAAAAACAACATTGTCTATTGATATTATCAATTATTCAATCATAAAAACAACATTGTCTATTGATATTATCAATTATTCAATCATAAAAACAACATTGTCTATTGATATTATCAATTATTCAATCATAAAAACAACATTGTCTATTAATATTATCAATTATTCAATCATAGAAAAACAACATTGTCTATTGATATTATCAATTATTCAATCACAAAAAAACAACATCTCCCACCTACCTCGAGGTCAAGAGGTTCGGGCAAGTCAAAAAGAATATTAGCTTTGGCCAGGCAGTTCGGGAATCCGTTCGAAAATATGGGCTAGATAGGTTGCCCATCAGAGAGTTTGCACTCCCCCAGATTGCTCCTTGGACGATCACGCCTCCTCTTGTCGACATCTCTCGCTACGAGATTGGATAAGAAACGGGACGATCTCTGCATCGCTCGGATGATCGCTTTAACTCATATGGACGCTAGGTGGTCGGAAAGCACCCGTATTTACACTGATGGTTCACATAACCCGGAAAATAGTACGACCGGGTTGGGGATTTATATCCCTTCGAGCAGTACAAGAATAATCAAGCGACTACCCAATAACTGTTCGGTGTATACCTCAGAGATGCTTGCAATCCTCTATGCGGTGCAATATTCCGCAGACCACCAAAATCCGAATTATGTAGTATTAAGCGACTCGCTTAGCAGTCTGATGTCAATTGTCAACGACTCTTCGAGTTCCCAATCGGGGCTAGTGGATGAAATCAGGCAAGCGTGCTCATTAATACATAGTCAAGGCAAATCAATCGAACTGGCATGGATGCCGTCTCATGTTGGCATACAAGGAAATGAGATTGCAGATGAACTCGCAAAACAAGGACTAGATCTAACGGAAATTGAGCCTATAGACTACAGTTTATCAGAAGTCCGGCGCAAGATCGGTAAAAACATCAAATCTGCATGGGAGGAAACTCTCGTGGATAATGATACGTTTCGCTTCAGAATAAACGATAGCATTAGCAGTAAAGTGATCTTGCACCATCCCAATCGACAGATCTGTCTGTCGGTCGCTCGTCTGAGAATGATGGGTGAGGTAATAAATCACAATTACAAACTAAAGCTATGTCCCTGCGGTGAAGCTGGCACCGCAGAACATCTGTTAATCCATTGTGAGCAATTAAGGGAAGAGAGGGAAACACTGGACTATAATCTGAAAAACATTATGTCACATACGAGAGAGGGTATGCCGTCAATTTGTGAATCAGTTTATTATTTATTAAAAGAAATAGGAATGATGCAATTATCAGCGAATTGATTAATGTGGGGAAATATTTATTTTATGCAAATAGAAAACGAGATAAGATATCTAATTACTATGTATTAATTCACCGAGTGTATATTATTATGTTTTTTTGTTTTATATTTATTGTTTATATCATAATGTTGGACTAAGTCAAGCCCTGAACTTGTTATGTATAGTGTATGTTGCCGCACTTATTTGTATGTGTATTATATTGTAAATATGAAATAAAGAATTTGAATTTGAATGAAGACCATTTCAAACTCTAAAAATAAAATGAACCTATTCAGATAAACTTGATTCGATGTGTGACATGACTAATTTTAGCACAAAGCGACATTGTACGCGCAGGTTTCTCACTTTATGAATGAACCTGTACTTGAAAAACTGTATTGTATGACTTCTTTAAACTGCTCAAGAATTTGATCCACTATTCTCCGTAAATAGAAACTATATCAAATTATTGTCGTCTGCTAATTTTTGTATTATGATTATAAGAGACGCTATTGGTATAGAATTTATTTTCGTGTGTAACATATACCATTTAATAAACTCACATAAAGTACATGTAACAATAAAAGTGATGAGTAACACCAAGCCGTAAACGGCTTATGAGACAGTATATATATAGTTTCTATATACATTTGTCTGTTATTATGTCATCCCTGCTTAAACATGGTCATATTCCCTCAGCCTTAGCCTTGTCCACAATTATTTCAATTCCTAAAAATAGGAAAAGATCTCTAAACTCGTCAGAAAACTACAGAGGTATAGCATTAAGCAGCATTATAGGAAAACTGTTCGATTGGGTCATCTTGAATCGAAATAGAGATATATTTAAATCATCATCGATTTCTGTTAAATCTATATACCAATCAAACAGTTCAAATTCGGTGGTCCGGATGTCTTTCATCACCTTTTCACGTCTCAAATGGTGTGAAGCAGGGTGGCGTGTTATCTCCCATATTGTTTAGTGTATTCTTGGATGAACTTTTAAATCGACTTCAAAAAAAGCCTATGCAGACGACGTTATTCTACTAGCACCAAGTCGTACTGCACTTCTGAAACTTTTAGATATTGCAAAAGATTATGCTAAAGAGTATGATGTTAGCTTTAATCCAGACAAGAGTAAACTTGTATTCTTTGGGAGCAAAAAAGAAACCTGTGAAATCAATGATATTCTTTTTAACGGTAAATATATCAAATCTCTAAAAACTGAACTACACCTGGGTAACTCATTAGAATTTGACAGCAATGAATCAAAGGTCAAAAGGTGTATTGATAGTTTCCTTATTAGATCATGTAGCTTTAAGCCAGTTTAAAAATACATATTCTAATGTAAAATATAATTTATTTAAGACCTTTTGTATTCCATTATATGGGTCACAATTGTTAGATTTTTCACATAATACTATTGAAAAATTGTATGTAGCATGGCGAAAGATAGTAAAACGAACACATTCAATGTCAATTATTGAGACGGTTTCTTAGATTTAATATTCTGTTGTCAAAAGTGATAATAGCATCAATCAACTACTTAGTCAACATGCATTAAATGGTAGTCAGTTATCTGTTGCTAACACTTTGAATATACTGAACCATAAATATAATATATGTAAATCCGACCTAAGTAGGTTAAAACTATGTGTATTAATTGATAAATTATGTAGTAAGAGCAAATAACTTAATTGTGAGACCGATGTGCAGACTGTCTGTGCAATAAATGATATGATCGGGTTCAGAGAAATAAACTATAGAAACATAGATATGAGAAAGGAGATCACCCAAATTATAGAATTTATGTGTACAGGGTGAATTAAATATTGTATTATTTATTGTATTTAAACTTGTGTAATTGTATAAATTACGAATAAACATTTATTATTATTATTATTATTATTATTATATCGAGATGATCAAATCTATCAGAACAACTTTACTCACAGGAAACACAGCCATGTATAAATTAAATAAAATGCTTAATCTGATAATTTTTATTTTTTATATTTAAAACAACTCGTTCACTGCAATGTAAATTTATATTTAGATTAGATTATTATTTTTCAATTTATTCATCGGGCCAGATAGAATGAAAATTCAAAACTATTGGCACCATATAAATACACCCTAAATGAACATACAACAATTCAAAAAATATCTTAGACAAAATAGCAAACTAAGCGATGAAGGTAATATCAATAATATGATACTATTAATGACAATTTGTAATCGTCACTTAGTAACAATACACTATTATCACGTGACATAATCTAGTCACTCGTCAATAGGGCATAACACAAAAATAGGCGCAATAATGGATCAATATGTATCATTCGATCAATATGTATGTGTGTCACGTTAGCAAAAAAAAATCTACAAGCCCATTCTTTTAATAGAATGTTGTAGGGCAGTCTGACTTTTAATTCTAAAATGTACTTTACTATTTTCATAATGTCAAGCTATTACATTACTTTATGCTTTGACTGCGATAGCCTCTTTT
Organism: Nipponacmea schrenckii; assembly: GCA_030562195.1. Lineage (NCBI taxonomy): Eukaryota > Metazoa > Mollusca > Gastropoda > Lottiidae > Nipponacmea > Nipponacmea schrenckii. The sequence continues at coordinate 193,387 of JAUJPP010000006.1, forward strand.
CATGTTTCATGGTATGCATTGATGGAAAAATGCAAAATTAATTTTATGCAATCCAATGCTGTGTTCCAGGAGAAAGGAATAGTGACTATTTTCGTCAAAGTTTACGAAATTCATAAAAGCTACACATTGTGAAGATGTATGGAAAGTTCAATTAGAGCTGTCTCAGAAGGTTAAAATATATCTAATCTACGATATATATCCCTTTAAACTATATCTGAGGTTTTTTAAGCTTGAGCTAGAGAAGTTCTAACGAAGGTCCCATTAGTTGTACTTTAATTAAAAATACTCATTACTGTAAAATGTAGAATTGAATGTAGTTCTGTAAGACTGTAAAATGTAGAATTGAATGTAGTTCTGTAAGACTGTAAAATGTAGAATTGAATGTAGTTCTGTAAGACTGTAAAATGTAGAATTGAATGTAGTTCTGCAAGACTCTATGTTGTTATATAATAAAAGAAGTAAGAAGACATATACAAATATTATTGTTATAATCAATCCTCTCTAATCCATGATAGTGACTATTATAGTCAAGGTATAAGTATACATTGTGAAGATGTATGGATAGTTGAATTTGAGCTGTCTCAGAAGGTTAAAATATATCTAATCTACGATATCCCTTTAAACTATATCTGAGGTTCAGAACAGCGACATCACTTTTTTTTTGCTATAAGGATCTTGAACGTGCACAGCCTGTAGCAGTATACTACTTTATATTACATGTATGTTTAGCAGCAGTATTTGATATAAGCCTTTTTCAATTAAGAATATATATATATCATTGATGGTCATACTGCCTTTTTATCACCTACTCATCTCTTCGATTGTTATTACATATACATATATCCCACTAATAAGAGCTTGAAATTTAATTCCAATGGTGAAAAGCATTGATTTTGAGTGAAGATTGGAGTTACCAGAACTTTCCTTTGCCATAATAGGGCTGTTTTTTTTACATTTTATTTGACAGTTAGTGAACAGTTTTTACCTTATATTGGACAGTTAGTGAACAGTTTTTACCTTATATTGGACAGTTAGTGAACAGTTTTTACCTTATATTGGATAGTTAGTGAACAGTTTTTACCTTATATTGGACAGTTAGTGAACAGTTTTTACCTTATTTTGGACAGTTAGTGAACAGTTTTTACCTTATATTGGACAGTTAGTGAACAGTTTTTACCTTATATTGGACAGTAAGTGAACAGTTTTTACCTTATATTGGACAGTTAGTGAACAGTTTTTACCTTATATTGGACAGTTAGTGAACAGTTTTTACCTTATTTTGGACAGTTAGTGAACAGTTTTTACCTTATTTTGGACAGTTAGTGAACAGTTTTTACCTTATATTGGACAGTTAGTGAACAGTTTTTACCTTATATTGGATAGTTAGTGAACAGTTTTTACCTTATATTGGACAGTTAGTGAACAGTTTTTACCTTATATTGGACAGTTAGTGAACAGTTTTTACCTTATATTGGACAGTTAGTGAACAGTTTTTACCTTATATTTGACAGTTAGTGAACAGTTTTTACCTTATTTTGGACAGTTAGTGAACAGTTTTTACCTTATATTGGACAGTTAGTGAACAGTTTTTACCTTATTTTGGACAGTTAGTGAACAGTTTTTACCTTATTTTGGACAGTTAGTGAACAGTTTTTACCTTATTTTGGACAGTTAGTGAACAGTTTTTACCTTATATTGGACAGTTAGTGAACAGTTTTTACCTTATTTTGGACAGTTAGTGAACAGTTTTTACCTTATATTGGATAGTTAGTGAACAGTTTTTACCTTATATTGGACAGTTAGTGAACAGTTTTTACCTTATATTGGACAGTTAGTGAACAGTTTTTACCTTATTTTGGACAGTTAGTGAACAGTTTTTACCTTATATTGGATAGTTAGTGAACAGTTTTTACCTTATTTTGACAGTTAGTGAACAGTTTTTACCTTATATTGGACAGTTAGTGAACAGTTTTTACCTTATTTTGGACAGTTAGTGAACAGTTTTTACCTTATATTGGACAGTTAGTGAACAGTTTTTACCTTATATTGGACAGTTAGTGAACAGTTTTATACCATATATTGGATAGTTAACTAGATAATGGATAAAAAGAATAAGGATGACGGAATAGTTATTATTCAAACCAGGCTTTGCCTATCTTTCTTTTACTGACATTCAGAAGCCAATATGAATCTTTGATATATACACCCAATATATGGGATCCTTTAAGTTTACACCTGAAAACTCTCCCAGAAAAGGTATATGCTAACACCTAAATGGCTCACACCGAATAACTTCACATTCATTCTCATGATTCACAGTTTGATCAAGTAGATACATAGAAATAGAAATATAGAAATATTTTCAATTGCAATTGACCATTTTTTTGATAATGAAAATTGTGAATAAACAACTTTCCGTGTAATATAAAGTTCAGAGTTAGGGTTAGGGTGACCCAATTCCTTCTCGTGACGTGTATTTTAACAGGAAAGTTTCATAAATCGTTGATTTATATTCAGCACAGTTTATAAGATTGAATCCTTATTTGATCTTATTTGATCTTATTTGATGTCAATAAATGTATTTGAATATTTCTGAATGAGCAAATGGGAAATAAATTTTATTTTATACATTATTCATGGGTCGTATGATTCATATCGAAAATGAAATACCAGTCAAAACAAGTTCGGTCGTTAGTTTCAGTATTATTGTTTGAGCAGGAAGATTTAAAATAGTCGTTACGTGCAGTCTATGGAAAATAATGTGTATAAGCATAGTGTGACACTTTCCTTCTGGTTGGTGTTTAATGTAGAACCCATACTATTGTTGAAATATTAGCATAGTGTGACACTTTCCTTCTTGTGGGTGTTTAATTTAGAGATCAGATTATTGTTGAAATATAGATCCTTTATTGGTATAAACAAATATTCATGGGGTGTATGATTCATAGCGAAAATGAAATACTAGTCAAAACAAGTTCGGTCGTTAGTTTCAGTATTATTGTTTGAGCAGGAAGATTTAAAATAGTCGTTTCGTGCAGTTTTATGGAAAATAATGAGTATACGTTTAAAGTGACACTTCCCTTCTTGTGGGTGTTTAATTTAGAACCTATACTATTGTTGAAATATAGATCCTTTATCCAGTTACAGAATATATACCCTGACCCCGGTTTACCCTCCAACCTGTATCACATGCTCTGCGTCCAGATCGTTTATTAGTGGAATCATTTAATTACGCAATTTTTAGCACAAGTGACTGAATACGTGTTGGCTGCGACATTCTTTAATAGAATTATTGTTTTCATAAACTGTTCTGTTCGAATAGTGTGAACCGCTAACTAGGGTGATTAACTGCAAGCGGCGCCTGTTTTTATAATTTGTATTTGTATTTGTTTAATGAGAAATTGCTAAAGTAAATTTTCAATGTACCATTGAGGAAGACTACAGTATTTTTTACATAAGCAGCATTGGTTTAACATTGTTGTGTTAAACAATTTGCATTAACTTCTTACATTAAAGCGGCTATGCTTGAAAAATCTCATCTCTCACAAACTAAACAGTCATTACAATCATTAAGTTGATATTATAATAATGGACTGTGTCCAAAAATTGTCCAAATCCGTCAATTCTTCGCGGAGTTATGAGCATCAAAAAATTTTGTACCTTTGTTTACATTTTGATATCGGAAAATCTACGGAAATGGCCGAGGTATCACGGAAATGACCGAGCGAGACTGGTTGATCGCCACAAAGTTTGACGTTCGACCGGATATGGCCCAGTTATCAATAATACAATCAAGGTCCGCCATGACAGTATCACGTGAAGTAAATATAGTCACAGTCGTCAGGTCGTCTTTGGTATTTCCGGTTGACGTCATATCACAACAACGTAAATTTAATGGAGTCAGCTTGTTGACATCATCGAAAACAAATCCGATTTAATCCAAGCCATTGGTTGTTGTTTTAAAATAATAAAAGCGCTAATCTTTTAATTATACATTTCTCTTTCATTTTATCATCATATTAGCGTGTATTTATTTTATTTTTTCGTCTCAACATAGCCACTTTAAGCATTACCTACATATGTTAATATTGACAACATTCCCACCATATACTAAGTATACGTTAAACTAATTGATTTTGAAGCAGACCAAGTAATGTAGTTCACTAATTATCTATGGCTTGCTGGTCCAAATATACACTAAAGGGAGAGAGGTTTACGGCGGCTGGTTATCTGGAGAAGGATGGATAATCTGAATGAGGAAAGAGAAGAGGGGTAGGGGTGCCATCTCTAAAGTTTTACTGTGAAAACACGTAGCAATGGTTTTCCTTTTCTATGCGTTATACGATTGGTTGTAATACTCACAACATGGCCAGACTGACCGTTTAAAAGTATTTGAATAGTCATTTATATCAAATCTGAAAATGGCTTAACAATATTTTGGGGCTAGACCAGATTGCCGCAAGATATTGGCCGTGGTCGCCAAATACATAATGTTTCGCAAAGTCGATAATCAGTCAGTTTGAATATGAATAGGTATACATGTAGTAACTTCAAAAAAATTTAATATAAATTTTCCCTGGGATTTTATGAATAACAGTTAAGTTCTTTGTATTATTTGGTCGAAATATTTCATATAAACCCTTCTACCCTTCTAGATTACACATCACAACCTATACTTA
>JAUJPP010000006.1:198565-213829 GCA_030562195.1 Nipponacmea schrenckii
GAAAGATGGATAATTGAATGAAAAAAAATATCCATTTTAAAGTTTTTGTAAAAACTAAATTTTTTTTTTCTAGTTTATACATTGGTTGGAATCTCAAAATGGCCAACTGACCTTTAAAAATTTTTGAAGGGATTTAATCATATCTGAAAATGGTTAACAAATTTTTCTGACCAGTTGTGCAAAATTGGCCTTGCCAAATTTAATTTTGCAAAGCAAATCGTATTTAATATAATAGGATACATTGTTATTAAAAAATTAAAAAATTTTTATTTTATAATAACAGTTAATTTTTGATTATTTGGCAAATTTTATATAAACCCCTTTACCCTTCTAATTAAATTTCAAACCAACTTTTTAAAATAAGTCTTAAAAATTGTTAAATTAGTCCTGAAAATTTAATATTAAATAAATTTTAAAATCAATTCACTTTCAGAGAAATAGCCAAAATTTTACTTGGAACATTTAAGGACCAAAATCTTATTTGAACTTAAATTTTTTTTTTAAACAAAAACTGTAATTATGCAATAGAACTGGAAATAAATCTGACAAGTTTTGATAAAAAAAATTGAAAATGCAAACATTTGTTAATTATAATACAATTAGACCAACTTTGTTAATTATAGATACAATTAACCAACATTGTTAATTATAATACAATTAACCAACTTTGTTAATTATAAATAAATTAACCAACATTGTTAATTATAAATAAATTAGACCAACTTTGTTAATATAGATAAATTAGACAACATTGTTAATTATAAATATAATTAGACCAACATTGTTAATTATCATACAATTAGACCAACATTGTTAACTATAGATACAATTAGACAACATTGTTAATTATGATACAATTAACCAACATTGTTAATTATAGATAAATTAGACCAACATTGTTAATTATAGATAAATTAGACCAAATTGTTAATTATAATACAATTAGACCAACATTGTTAATTATCGATACAATTAGACAACATTGTTAATTATAGATACAATTAGACCAACATTGTTAATTTTTAATACAATTAGACCAACATTGTTAATTATAGATACAATTAGACCAACATTGTTAATTATAGATACAATTAGCCCAAACATTGTTAATTATAATACAATTAGACCAACATTGTTAATTATGATAAATTGACAACATTGTTAATTATAGATACAATTAGACCAACATTGTTAATTATGATACAATTAGACCAACATTGTTAACATAGATAAATAAGATCAACATTGTTAATTATAGATAAAATTAGACCAAATTGTTAATTATGATACAATTAGACCAACATTGTTAATTATAGATAAAATTAGACAAACATTGTTAATTATAGATACAATTAGACCAACATTGTTAATTATAGATAAATTAGACCAACATTGTTAATTATAGAACAATTAGACCAACATTGTTAACTATAGATACAATTAGACCAAATTGTTAATTATAATAAATTAGACCAACATTTTTAATTATGAACAATTAACAACATTGTTAATTATAGATAAATTAGACCAAATTGTTAATTATCGATAAATTAGACAACATTGTTAATTATAGATAAATTAGACCAAATTGTTAATATAGATAAATTAGACCAACATTGTTAATTATGATAAATTAGACAACATTGTTAATTATAGATACAATTAGACCAAATTGTTAATTATAAATAAATTAACCAACATTTTTAAATTTATGATAAATTAGACCAAATTGTTAATTATGATACAATTAGACCAACATTGTTAATTATAGATAATTAGACCAACATTTTTAAAATATAGATAAATTAGACCAACATTGTTAATTATAAATACAATAAGACCAAATTGTTAATTATAGATACAATTAGACCAAATTGTTAATTATAAATACAATTAGACCAACATTTTTAATTTATAAATAAATTAGACCAACATTGTTAATTATAAATAAATTAGACCAACATTTTTAAAATATAGATACAATTAGACAAACATTGTTAATTATAGATACAATTAGACCAAATTGTTAATTATAGATACAATTAGACCAACATTTTTAATTATAAATAAATAAGACCAACATTGTTAACTATAGATAAATTAGACCAAATTTTTAAAATATAGATACAATTAGACCAACATTTTTAATTATAAATAAATTAGACCAACATTGTTAATTATAGATAAAATTAGACCAACATTGTTAATTATAGATACAATTAGACAAACATTGTTAATTATAGATAAATTAGACCAAATTGTTAATTATAGAACAATTAGACCAACATTTTTAATTATAGATAAAATTAGACCAACATTGTTAATTATAGATAAATTAGACCAACATTGTTAATTATAGATAAAATTAGACCAAATTGTTAATTATAGATAAAATTAGACCAACATTGTTAATTATAGATAAATTAGACCAACATTGTTAATTATAGATAAAATTAGACCAAATTGTTAATTATAGATAAATTAGACCAACATTGTTAATTATAGAAAATTAGACCAAATTGTTAATTATAGAAAATTAGACCAACATTGTTAATTATAGATAAAATTAGACCAAATTGTTAATTATAAATAAATTAGACCAACATTGTTAATTATAGATAAAATTAGACCAACTTTGTTAATTATAGATACAATTAGACAAAATTGTTAATTATAGATAAATTAGACCAACATTGTTAATTATAGATAAATTAGACCAAATTGTTAATTATAAATAAATAAGACCAACATTGTTAATATGATAAATTAGACCAACATTTTTAAAATAAGATAAATTAGACCAACATTGTTAATTATAGATACAATTAGACCAAATTGTTAATTATAGATAAATTAGCCCAACATTGTTAATTATAAATCAATTAGACCAACTTTGTTAATTATAGATAAAATTAGACCAACATTGTTAATTATAGATAAATTAGACCAACATTGTTAATTATAAATAAATTAGACCAAATTGTTAATTATGATAAATTAGACCAACATTTTTAAAATATAGATAAATTAGACAAAATTGTTAATTATAGATAAATAAGACCAACATTGTTAATTATAGATAAATTAGACCAACATTGTTAATTATAAATAAATTAGACCAACATTGTTAATTATAAATACAATTAGACCAACTTGTTAATTATAGATAAATTAACCAACATTGTTAATTATAGATAAATTAGACCAACATTGTTAATTATAATACAATTAGACCAACATTGTTAATATGATAAAATTAGACCAACATTGTTAATTATAGATACAATTAGACCAACATTGTTAATTATAGATACAATTAGACCAACATTGTTAATTATAGATACAATTAGACCAACATTGTTAATTATCGATACAATTAGACCAACATTGTTAATTATAGATATAATTAGACCAACATTGTTATCGAAGGGATAAACAAACGGAACGATACATAATTACGAAAGAGGAACAAACGGCTATGAAAGATCTTCTAAATGATAACGACATCATCATAAGACAAGCAGATAAAGGATCCGGGGTAGTGGTTGTAAACAAGGATAACTACATCAGGGAACTCAAAAATGAGATGATAAAAAACGAGTCTTACATAGAGACAAATGAGGACAAGACCAAAGAATCGATGAAAAAAGTGAAAAACATAGCTAACAGCCTGTACAAGAACGGACACGTGGATAGAGACCATATACCAAAATATCCCACTAGCGGTCAACTTAAAGGCAATCCGAAGATCCATAGGAAAGGAAATCCCTTTCGGCATATTGTTAATGGTCAAGGAACAGCGACAGAAAGACTAGCGGAAATAGCAGAAAAGGAGTTAGAGGACTTTGTTGTTGGAACAGAGAGTTATATAAAGGACACAACAGATTTTTTGAATAAACTGAAAACCGTACAGCAACAAATACCCAAGAACGCGATCCTATTCTGCTTTGACGTTGTCAAACTATATCCGTCCGTACCAAAGATAGAGGGACTGGCAGCTTGTAAAGAAGGTTTAGAGAGACGTGAAAACCCGAGGATACCAACAAATTATGTGATGGAGATGATAAGTACGGTTTTAGAAAACAACAATTTCTCTTTCAATAATAAACATTACATACAAAGAGATGGAGTGGCAATGGTCCAAACTAGGCAAGAACTATACATGCGCATACATGAGAAAGTGGGACGAACAGTTCAGAGCAAAAGATAACAAGAGACATATATATTTCTATAAAAGGTTTATTGATGACGGTTTCGGTATATGGACAGGTGCCCTGGCGAAATTAAAAGAATTTCAGAATTTCAAGCGGAAATCAACAACATACATGATAAGATAAAAGTTGAATTACGATGGAGCTATGAAAAGATGGAATTTTTGGACGTGATGGTCTCAAGGATAGGTGACAGACTAACAACTGGATTATACGTGAAACCAACGGATAAGCATATGTATGTACAGGCCAAATCATGCCACCCAATGAATGTGAAGAAGGCGATACCACACGGATTGGCGATTAGACTGAAAAGAATCTGTGAAAGTGAAGAGGAATATCGAAAGCATAGACAAGACTTGAAACAACAATTAAGAAAGAGAGGGTACAGTTCAAAATTTATAAAAGGGCACTTATCAGGAGTGGATGGAATGGATAGAGACAAGCTCCTAAAAAAGAAGAAGGTTACAAGGAAAGACAACGAAAGAACACACCTATAGCGACGACATATACGAAAGACCTACATAATATTGTTAGAAAGAATATGAAAATACTGCATCAGTCAGAAAGAATGAGAAAAAAATATTTTTGTACAAGGAAAGTTAAACAGGCCTGATAGGAATATTTGTGATACGGAGAAATGTGGGGTTTGTAGCAGGATACCAGCAGAAAGCACGATAACATCTACAGCCGGGAAGAGAACGTTCAACCTAGACCATAATACCCATGGATGTCAGACTAGAAATGTCGTGTATGCAATAAGCTGTAGTACATGCAAGAAACCGATATATGTAGGTGAGACAAGGAGGACACTAGGGGAACGAATAGAAGAACATTTGGCAGATATAAGACTAGAAAGATAGAAACCATCAGCGGGGCACCAGACGGAAACCACAAGACAAAGGAAGCTACCAGACATTTCCTTTGGGCTGTTTTTTTTTTTACATTTTATTTGACAGTTAGTTAATTAATAGAGGGTTATTTTTTTCAGATTCTTAAGGTGCTTTTTGTCCTCTTTCCAACGATGTATATCAAAGGTTTTTTGATTGAAAATTGAATTTTTTTATTTTTGAAAATAAAAGTACATTGAGGTATTTTCGCTTATTTGAAATGTATATGTTTAGATCTCATGATCCATTAGATGTGCAAGCTTCAAATTTGCACCATGATAATACATTTTAAATGTGAATAGATTAACCCCCCAAAAAATTAGATGGGCGTGGCACATCCGGGTAAACTTCCAATTTACCATTTATATGGGTCAGTGAATTACGCCTGTAGGAAATAACATTTTTCAAAAAAGTACCTTGCACACAGATACCTTATTGCCATGGCCAGTTTATCCCCAGAAATCATATGTTTCGGCCCGTTTGTTGCAATTTGCGACGTTAGCAAGTGGCTCTAGTGTTCTTCTTGTTTTTTTTGCTTTGCTTTATTTTATCATTTACATGGTATATAATTTAGTTGACAACCAGTTATATGGAGTTCATTTTGCTCATTGCTTACATCTAGGGACCTGTTTCTCAAAATTTTAACAAAGATACAATCAAGATTTTAAGAAATAAAGTAACACGATTGGTTAATAAAAACTCAATTTTGGAGATTGACCAATCTGATCAATGGCACTAAAAGTTAAGTTTTCGTGAAACAGGCTCCAGTTATATGGAGATCTATCATCCTGTTTATTGCTCACATCATATATTGGTTCATGGTTAGTCCACGGGGAGACTTTTATCGCGTAGTCTTTTATGTTATTAAGTTACATTGTTGGACATTGTTGACGGTCTTCACAATTTATCTCGATTAGGCCTATTTGTTAATGACAATGCAGTTAGCTGAATGCAATGACTCATATCTCAAATTGAAATCTCGATGAACAATGATCTTTCTAAATTGTATAAATGGTGGAGTGACTGACTTGTTAGCTTTAAACACTCCAATACCAAAATAGTCCCCTTTTCTGGGAGGTCGAAAACTCGGGACTTCTCGGAATCCTAGGACTGTCGAATCCTAAGAATTCGAAGAATGGTCTAACGACAATAGGCCTACATGTAATAATACTGAAGGTGGGAATGTCGATAACATCAAAACCAAGGAAACAAAATTAGCTATGTGGACTCTCCGGAGGGCAGCCGAGTTGACAAACCCAGTCGCAGAATGGTACCAGGTGTTCCGGAAGGGTGAGCATGCCCTGCTAACGACACTCGCCACGTGACATATCTAATCAAACTCAACAAAGATGCATTCTATCAAGACGTTAAAGTTGGGTTCCTATATGAATTAGAGTCAAAGTAAGCCCACTAATTGATTAATTGGGGTTTCTAATGAATAAACCATGTATTCTCAAGTTCAAAAGACCTATGTGGACGTAGAAATGCTTGTGGCATCCATTTGCCTCTCATCTGCTTTGAAACGCTAAATTTAGACTCATGTTTGTTCACGTGACCAAATGACGTCATATGAATGAAGGTGTATAAGAATTGATTTTGTATTTTATTATTAGTGAGTTAAAACTTATTTAAATTAATTCATAATGAATTAACAGAACTGGATGATCAAAAAAAAAGATCAACGAAGTTAAAACGACATTTGAGCCTTGACGTACATACCTATGGTAGTACCCTACTGAGGAAAATCCCGTCATAATTAGCCTAATGACGAGTTAATTAAGGACTTGTGGGACCATCTGGTATTTTTCCCAGTCATTAGAACACCTGTACTTTCTATTGATATAAGTATTACCGGTCCAATTATGGTATATATATATGTATATATATGAAAATAAGGGAACCCTTGTTTAAGCATTTGAGGCACTTCATCAGCTGTGAATTTTGTATCGAAACAAAAACTACAACTGTAAGAATACATAATGATACTCAATAAGAACAATTCAAAAACATAGACTTTAGTGGTTTTAGGTTCATAATACACAATACATCAAAACTCCGATTTTTTAATTCCTAAGAATCACTTCCGAGTTTTCGGTTTTCAAATAGAGCAATATCGAAAATTCGGACTTCTCTAAATCCTAGGTATATCGAAGATTTCCGAGTATTTGACCCCCCCCCCCTTTTTTCAACTAAATACATCATCTTAGCGCCACACTATAGAATGATCGATCTATATAGATACGATTTGTAAGTCTGCTTATAAATCGGTAGATATATCATATTGAGCTTTTTCTTTTCAAACATTCCAAAGGCAGGTTGACCATAGCTAGTTCAAATATCTTCTGAAATACTTGAAGGGATTTGTCGGTACCTCGAACAACAAAAAATACCTTGTAAAATGATACATACTGCAACTTTAAAAACATATTGTATACTCTTTTTTTTCTTTTTTTTTCAGTTTGAGTTTTATATGATGTTTTTGTTCCAAATCCAACCTAATAACGCAATGCAAGTAAAACAAAACGAGGTATGAATGTTTGTAGTTGTAAATTGTACAAGAATCAGTACTTTCTGTATCTACACCTTATTCAACCATGTCGGTCTTTAACACTTTACCCATCATGTAATGATACATTTAAAGTAAAATGTCATCACTGAAGTAACATCAGAGGAGGTTATAATATATGCCCACCATCTGACCCTTCAAGTTGCAATTTAATATTCCTGTTATTTATCTGAAGTGGTAGATGGGATTCTTCGAAACAAAATACTCAACTCTTGGCATGCTTTTGAGTTTAATCCTGTCTATATAGTCACAATGATTATGGTCGGTTCTTATGTCAGATCGCCCAACCTCATCATAATTAATCGGATTTGTATACTTAATAGCAATTTTGACAATGATGTACAGTCTGTTAAGAACGCTACAATAAACCGAAGATGTCTAATTTATTTGAATTTGTTATTTTATAAAGGTATCAAAATCACTACTGACAATCTTCGAAGAAAGTGTTTATTGTACTTATATATATTGGGGTTGGTATTAATATATAACAAGACCATAATTAACCGTACTCAAAACGACTTGAAAGCGTGTCGTACAAGTAATAAAAGCGCATTAAAGGTAACTATTTATTATCTAAACTGGACGTTTCTCACTTTACCCACGGTAAACTATTCCCTGTCAATCAATTATCTCCACTATTTGTTCTGTTCCCTGTCAATCAATTATCTCCACTATTTGCTCTGTTCCCTGTCAATCATTATCTCCACCGTTTGTTATATTCCCTGTCAATCATTATCTCCACCGTTTGTTATATTCCCTTCAATCATTATCTCCAGTATTTGTTCTGTTCCCTGTCAATCATTATCTCCTATGTTTTTTCTGTTCCCTGTCAATTAATATATCCACTGGATGTTCCATTCCCTGTCAATCAATTTTCTCCACTGTTTGTTCTGTTCCCTGACCTGTCAATCAGGTATCCAGAGGATTAATGGAATAACTAATGCATCAATTCTTTTATTACATACATGTATACATGTATTCTTCCAAATCACGAGAGTTCTACTCTTGTAATAAAGACATCCGTATTACATATATTGAATATAGTCAGAACTATTTCTCCACTAATCACGCCATTTTTGTCGCCATCGCTCTTAATTTAGTTACAGTAAATATATTTTGAAAACTAGGAAACTACCTTCAACTCTGTTTCAGTGTTATTCAATTATGGCACACATTAAAGACGGAATAGTTGAGATAAAAACAAGATCCGACGTGCTACAGACTGTACCAGTTATAAAACCTCAAACTTATGGACAGAAAAAAGAATACACCGCTTCCCCAACAAATCTTTCATCTACATGGTGTGTTAGGATATTGAGGTGGATAGTTGTAATATTATCTATCATACACCTCACTCAATGTAAGTTTATTCATGGCCTTATACAGATCGTTAAACATACCAAATCTGAGACACAGTAAGGCCCTAGCTATCATCTCTACATTTTTGTGTTGCCTATTTACTAGACATCAATTAATGATACTGCATCTTAGAATAGAGATAAAAATAAGTTCTCAAAAATGGTGAATATTAGTATATATAACATACATTAGTGAATTTACCTATGGAAAACCCACAAAACTAAGTATTTATTGAAAAACTCTTAATCAATTTATTTCAATAATCAATTGCATTTTTGTAAATAATTACTATTTTGGGATTATAGGATTATATAAGGATTATGTTATGTTATTTATGGCAGCAGGTTTATCTACGGATGAATATATGCCCTTATTGGCCATATTTAAAAATTTTAATTTCTTATTCCTTTAATTATTATAATATTGACTTAGAAAATCTAACATAAGTGTTACAGTACGTTTTTAGTGGAATAAATGGGAAATGATTGCGTTTTTTACATATTTAAAACAGTTGCTCAGTTATATATAAATACAAAACTTTTGTTTTTTATATATTAATACAGGTGTAAGGTTTGGACCTGATAACAGTTATACCTGTCACTGTTTTAATGATACACTATGTATTAAAGATACCGGTTACTGTAGTGGAGGTTGTGCTACAGGATGGTCTGGTGCTACTTGTCAAAAACGTAAGCTCCTTTAAGCTGTATTTTCGGGATTACCACCCAATCTAGAAAGATCCACGGCTGAGATAAGACCACGCAAACTAACTTATTATGTCCTTGGTCCTTATTATAAGACTGTATTAAGGATGGCTATAAATGTGACAAACCAGAAATTATCAAATAATATAAACACTTAGTTTTGCATCAAACCCACAAAATCCAATCACAAATCTATACATATCTTCATATGTTTAAACAGTTTGAATGAAAAAAAAGTCTGACGTACGACATTTTAAAATCAACATGATTTGCTCAAACGTTCCTCCACTACGCCTTAAAATTCCTCCCGGTTGATAACAACTGCCTTAAAGGATGGTATAAATATTTTACAGAGAATGTAGAATATATTAGATATGGACGAATGATCTTATCGGAATAGACAGTGCCCTATTTGTGTAATATACAAAATAACATCTTCCTAATCTTTCATCTTTACAAACTACATGGTGTGTTATGTTATTGAGGTTGATAGTTGTGATATTATCTATTATACACCTCACTCAATGTAAGTTTATTTGGGCCTTACACCATTAAGAACGTTAAACATCTCAAATCGTACATAAAGTAAGGACCGAGCTATCGTGAAAAGAGAGAAAAAAGAGAACTGGGGGTTATGCAGCACACTTAATACAGTTGTTACAACAGCATAGAATTGAGAGCAAAGGAAGTGTCAGATAGTCATGGATTTGATTGCCGTCATTTGTTTCGGGTCGTCAACGTGAAAAGCCACAGTCACTCGGTCGAATATGTGAATCATATATAGAATATATATATATATATATATTTCCACTCTCACTGTATTTCTCGTAATAAACCCTTCTACTAGAAACGCATTCAAATTCACGTAAACTGCAGTGAGACACGTGCTCACATTCCTGAGCGCGTAGGAATACAATAACATGACCCACCATACTGTTAGGCCTACTACGTTTTGTCGTCTGCCGTGACCTAGATAGGGTTTTTGACTAGGCCTAGGTCAATATTTTATGGATTACAACTTATGAATCAAAATGGAAATTGAAATTTTTGAATATGGAAAGTTTGCTAGGATCAATTTTCGGCATTTCGCGTCAATCCACAACAAATTAATTCCCAAACTATGTAAATTGCACTTGGAATGTAAACGTCGTCAAGGGTCCAAACTTATAAATAATATCACAGAAGCAAAACACACAGCTAAATCGTTAAATTTTACACTTGTTTCAATTTTACACATGTCAATTCACTTTTGTTAATGATAAGGCTATCGTTTAGTCTTTTCAATCGTTGATATTTTTGTTTACTAGCCGCCATTTTGGTTCATTGACGATCTTTTTTTTTTCTCTTGGTCACATGGCTAAATTTTTGGATTATTTTTACATTTTATTAAAAATGATGTCAAGATTTATATATCATTACAATATAAAAAAAATAAACATATCTTTTTTTAACTACTGTCCTTTTTTGAAGCCGAATGTTTGGGACTATTTTCCTTAGCGTATGCTCAAACTAACACTCACAACATGACTTATATTTAGACCTTATTTTCAACCGGCAATCCTTTTGACATGGAATTTAATCGGAAACAAAAATAATACAAATAAGACAGTGGAAATATAAGCAATGAACGAT
Organism: Nipponacmea schrenckii; assembly: GCA_030562195.1. NCBI lineage: Eukaryota > Metazoa > Mollusca > Gastropoda > Lottiidae > Nipponacmea > Nipponacmea schrenckii. The sequence goes on from JAUJPP010000006.1 coordinate 209,928, forward strand.
GGACCCACTGCAGTTATTGTGATATGAATACATTGGTCAAGGTGCCAAATTCATCATGCATGCCTTCGGTAGCTCATTCAATTTGGCACCTTGCCCAATGTATTCTGCAGTGGGTCCATCGTTCATTGCTTAAATATGTAACATACCTAGCGACATACAAGTATAGATTGTAGATCAAAGTACTAAGGGAGTGTATAAACATTTCATGTGTTTACTTAAGCAATAAACGGTCACCCTATGGCGGTTATGGTCGTATATCAGGACAAAGGTTGGATGGAAAATTGAATGAATACGCGTTCACGACATTTTCAAATCAACGTGATTTACTAAATCGTTCCAACCCGACGCTTTTGATGATGAAATAAATATTTTACAGAGAATGTAGCTCTAAATAAACCATCAGGTCAGATTAAGATTAACAGAACAAGAAGAGAACCTGGTGATAAAACTACTAATGTACCTGGACAATGTGCCAATACAGATATGACTCGTAAATGGTGGGGAATAGATCTACTAGAGGAATATCCTATTAAACATATTATCATCCAACGTAAGAATGGAATTTTTCTCTTAAATCTCCCACAGTTTACAAATTTATCATCTATTATCCCATAATAATTGGCTGATAATGCCAACGTAAATTCTACAAAGAATTATTTTAAGTCCAATTTTGATATTAAAGGTTTACTCTTGACCAATCTCTTGTAACAAATCGTATTACAATAATAATAATATTGTAATAAATGTACTGTCCTCGGTTGTTATAATATCTTTAATATTGAAATTAGACGAGAAACTGATTAACTGATTATCTATTGTAATTGTTCATTATATTTTATCTTTCAGCTAATCGAGGTGAGTTAATAAAATAATATTGTTTATAAAGGCAATATCCTTTTTGCAATCAAACTTTAATATACTTTAGGATTTAGAATAGTAAAATAAACAGTTATATAGTAAATATTAACCTCGTCCCAACGGTCGATATCATCATTGGGGTAATATCCAATATTGTTGGACTTCATTAAGGAGAATAATTCCACGAGGTGTGTTTATATAAAATACAATGATATATTATTGAAGTTGTTATTTTTCAAATCATATTTTTAGATGTATACTCAGTAAATGGAATTTCACTGTACGTTATAAACGAGAATGAAGAACCAGAACTATGTTATAAAGAAAGAGTTGGTTTGTCGCTACCGATTGTTAAAGATATAGAGTGTAATCAGGTTATAAATGGTCGTTTTGTTAATATCAGTAATGATATTCACTATCATTTTGGAGCATATTTAACTTTCTGTCGTGTGGAGCTATATGGTAAGATTTTATTCTGTGAAGTTATTCACAGTTTAACTTAATCACTAGAGAAGAACAGAACGTTTTATTTTGAAAATATATTGTACAAGCTAGGGCCAGTGATATATATACAAAAAAAGTATTCCAATAAATATATTAGATGTGGACGAATGACATGAAGGGAGACTTTCTAACGGAAGAGTCAGTGCCCTCTTGGTATGAGGGATAATAGATTCTCAATTTCTACTATCTGCCATTTCTTTATATTACTTCATTTCAGTATGTTCTACAGGAACGTTTGGTTCAGATTGTACCAACTTCTGTCATTGTTTAAATAATGAAAGATGTTCAGAGATTGGTGAATGTCCTAATGGTTGTTCTGATGGATGGACAGGAACAACCTGTAGTCAAGGTAAAGTTTTATGCGTTTTTGGTTTTTGCACAATCTATGTCAAATAAACACAGTGCAAGTTGTTTTAGAATGAACACAATTTTATTTTCGATCATACATGGCCGATAACACTATACATGTATATATCCAACGGTTGTCTTACCTGGTGTCAAAACTATACACCAAATGCCTCTCTAATCTGCACAACTAAGTATCAGGGATAGAACGCTTAATTCATCCACAAATTGCGAGTCTTGGAATCCGTGGTTATTATAAGGGGAAGTAACTATAACACGGTGTTTTCCCGCACCCTTGAAATCTACTCTTGAATTGTTCTCAACATCGTCAGACAATATACGATATCTTAATTAACGGAAGACCGAAAAAAAGCAATTCATATGATCTTGAATTATTACTCTAACACCGACACAATTTTCAACGAACATTAATCATTGGCATTTTTTTTTTGTATTCACAGGACACTTATTGTCAAAGTGCGCTCGCGAATAGGGAATATAAAACATGTATAAGGTATAATGGAGTATAAATAATTATAAATAAATAAATAACAAATATAAAAAAAACATCAAAAGGATTCAGAAATGATTCTAATAAATTTGGCCAAATTAAACAAATGCCTCTTGTTGTTATATGTTATATGTAAGTTTTGAATATAGTTTAATCGGGGTAATATCGATTCTAACTCTCAATTAAAGTTGGTAAGTTTCTCATTTTAAGTAGCAGTGATTTGTTTGTAAATTTTGAATATAGGCTGGGACCAGGTAATATCGATCATATATGTGTAAACATTATTTAGTTTATAACATATTAATCATAAAACTGTGAGGAAATAACGTATAGTATTTTAAAAATAGGTGTTAAGTTTGGACCTGATAACAGTTATACCTGTCACTGTTTTAATGATGAACCATGTAATAAATATACTGGTTACTGTAGTGGAGGTTGTGATATAGGATGGTCTGGTGCTTCTTGTCAAAAACGTAAGTCGTAACCAGTAACCACCCCAATATGAAAGAACCCACCACTGAGATGAGACACCTTATCTTCTTTTTTCTATTTTGGTCCCAATTAGAATGGCCGTATAAAATGAAGATAATTCAATATAAAAAACCTTATTTTCCATTAAACGCAAAACTTCAAACATACGACTTTGAATATTTTCATGGAAATATTTAGAAGTATTAATGGTGTAAAACTAAGGGGTTTTTTATTGTTGTTTTTTAACTTATAAAAGCAAGTACTGTCTGTCTATATTAATATTCGAAAATTATTACCATTTATAAATCCTTTATTAAATTAAATTTCCTTTCCATCCACATGTAGAACTATTTTTGATATATTTCCTTAAGTTAGAGAGGCAATAAAGATCACATGATACATGCATATAACAAATAGAGACTTAAAGATTCTTCACCACGCATTGTTTGATTACAGAGAATGTAGCTCTAAATAAACCATCCGGTCAGATTAAGATTAACAGAGCAAGAAAAAAAGCTGCTGATAAAACAACTAATGTACCTGAACAATGTGCTAATACAGATATGACTCGTAAATGGTGGGGAATAGATCTACTAGAGGAATATCCTATTAAACGTATTATCATCCAGCGTAAGTAATATTGTTTTAAAAATCTTCAAATATTATGTATAAATTTCTCAACTATTATTTTCCTTATGTTATTGCCAAGCCAATATAAATTGTACTAATTATAAACCTTATCTTGGATGTTGCCGTTTTAGTCTTGATCAATCTCTTGTAACAAACTAGCCTCGGTTGTTATATAATATTTTTAATTTATAAATTAGATGAGAAACTGATTAACTGATTATCTATTAATCTTTCAATGGCATATTAGAAGCACAGATATAGATAAATAAAACAATTTTATGGATGGATACTTCTTGATTTTATTAGTTTCAACGTTTCAATGTGGTTCTCACATAATAATAATAATAATAAACTCTTTATTTTACATGGGTCAGATTAGGCCCAATGCACAAGGACATGGTCCTGTCTCACACTCAGCCCATGGGGCAATACATTCCAATGCGCACGTGCATAAAACGCACAAACCTACCCCCAGCGACCAATCGCACGACCGCAAAAAACACGTATTATTTCAACGTACAATTTGTTTTAAAATACACAAGTGCATGTGTAAATAATGGACAGATTAATCTTTCGGCGATCA